>AUXH01000013.1:0-81102 GCA_000482145.1 Strigomonas culicis
CCGTCCGTCGCGGCGGACTGCGCGGCGTGCGCCCGCTGCTGCCGGTCGGCGTACCACCGCTGCACCTGTGCCTTGAGCTGCCCCTGGCGCTGCCGCCGCCGCGCCTCCTTGGCAGCCTCGGCGTCCGCGGCGACGCGCGCGGCGTATTCGCTCTGGTAGTGGTGGAGGCAGCGGCTGCGCGCGGCGGTCGCGGCACGCTCGAGCTGATAGTGCTCCAGCACCGTGCGGCGCCGCTGTACGAGCGTCATGTACCGCAGGTAGAGCTCCACGTGCTGCTCGATTTCCGGCGGTGGCACCAGCGGGTGCAGCGCCTCCAGCGCCGCCTCCCGCAGCTCCGCCACGGGTGGCAGATCCGCGCCACCGCTGCCGCCACCGCCACCAGCCATGCGATGGACCTGCAGCACGACGCGTAAGAAGCGGTCGTGGAGCGGAGCTGCCCAGCCGAGGGTGTGGCCGCCGTACTGCGCGAGTAGCGCGTCGAACTCCGCGTCGAGGCCGTTGATCCGCGCCTGGAAGTACTCTTCGCGGAGGTCTAACGCTGCCGCCGGGGCCGCCGGCTTCAGATCACTGGCCGCCACCTTGGCGGCGGCCTTCGCGCCGCGCGCGGACGGGTACGCGAGGTCGCGCAGCAGCTGCCGCGCGCCGTCCTCGGCGGCGCCGCTGAGCGCGGCCTCCTCCTCGCGCAGCGCGGCGAGCTCCTCGGTGAGGTCCAGCCGCACCCTCTGCAGCAGCTCACGCGCCGTCGCCGCTGCGTGGCGTCGCGACACGGCCATCACGGCCGCGCTCCCGCCCGCGTGGCCCTCCGCCGCGTCGATGGCGGCCCGCAGCGCGCGGCGCGCCATGCGGACGCTCTGGCGCAGCGCCGCCGCGGCGTCGCGCCGCTCATCGCGCAGCCGCTCATGCTCGTATAGGATCTGACTCGGCACCGCGAAGGAGACCGCCGACGCGGTGTCGTGGACGTGGTCCGCGCGACGGCGCAGCCCCCAGTCCGAGGCGAGCATGCCGCCCGGCACGGCGCCGCCCGCCGCGGTGTGGCGCAGGTAGGCCTTGTTCAGCCGCTCGTCTGCGTACAGCGGCGGCGGCGGCGGCGCAGAGGCGAGGAGTGCCTGCAGCCCGGCTTCCGCGCTCGCCTGGGCATCCGCCAAGTACGCGTGCTCGTGCAGCCACGCCTCGACCGTGCCGCGGGCAAGGCCGTAGGAGGCGGGCGTGCTCTTCATGCGGCTGTCACCGTTTTGCAATATCTATCTCTATTTATAGGTGTGGGTGTGTGGGTGGGTGTTTATATCTAGGGGAGTCTATTTGGTTGTATGTGCGCGCTGGATGGCAAAAGTACTACTGTTTTTTGAACAAAAAGAGAGAGAAAATGGGGGGAAAGAGTTTTTTTTATAGTTTGCCTAGCCACTGTACAAAGATGTGAACACACGTTTGAGATTTCCAACTCTGGTTTATTTGAACTTGTTTCTGTTTTGCTTGTTCTTCTTTGTTTTATTGTTGATACTTGGTCGAGTGGCGATAGGATTGCAAGGTGTCTGTGTTTAACGTGCCTCATAGAAAAGGGAGTGAAGATCCTTACTGTGGTGGCATACATCAACATATGTATATATATATATATATATATATATAAAGAAGAAAACAGAAGAAAAAAACTGTACATACAAAACACAAATCGGAAAACTATATTAGCGCCAACAACAAAAAAAGAAAGATGATACGGAGCATCACTCAGCTATCATCAGTGAGGCAGGGTCCACACACACAACAGAATGAAAAGAAAACTGTACAAGAGATTTCATGAGAAACAAAAAAAAAGTATAGAAAGTACCTTGAATCCTACTGTGTCTTTCACTACAAAGGCAGAGAAAAACAAAAACAAAACAAAGCGAGTGCTAATTATTTATACAAAACAAGATCAAAAAAAAAAAACCTTGAAAGCATGCTAGCCAGAAAAAAGAAAAAAAAGATGTATCAGTAGTCGCCGAGTAGCGCCATCGTCATGATCTCCGTCAGTCGCTCATTCACCACCGCGGCGGAGGGCCGCTTGAAGGGGTTGTACGACAGCAAGTCGCAGATGAGCAGCGTCAGGCCCTCGGAAAACCCTTTCCGCAGCACATTCTCGTAGACGCAGTCGCGGAGTGAGAGCTGCGGGGCGCCGCCGCTGCTGACGTTGTACGCGGGCGCACGCCTCGGGCCGGTTGTGCTGGCCTCCGTGAACGCGTTCAGCGCACGGATGTCGTCGGGCGACGCCCACGTCAGAGAGTTCAGCATGTCCAAGTTGCCTGTCGTCGGGTTGTGGATCATCGGAAAGTCCGGCAGCACGGTGAGAACGTAGAGAAAGACGCCGAGCGACCACATGTCGGAGGCGGGCATCAGACGCTCGTCGTTCAGCGTCTCGGGCGCCATGTACGCGGTGGTGCCGAGGTCGCTGCGGACTGCATCCGCGCTCTCCTTCACCTCGCGGCTCGCGTCGAGATCCATCAGCACAATCTGGTTGTGCGCGTTGTACAGCATCACGTTCTCCACCTTGATGTCGCCGTGGACGATGGGCGGGTTGCGGTCGTGTAAGAACATGATCGCCTCCGACAGCTGCAGCGCAATGGACGTCACGAAGCTTTCCTCGAAGTGGTCGCCGTGGAAATCGCGGATGACGCTGGCAATGTCACCCTCGTGGTAGAAGGGCATGACGATCCGCAGCGAACGCTCGTCGCGCGGGAGCTGCACGGCGAGGTACTCGACGAGATGCGGGTGGTCCATCGCGGCCATGAAGCGCACGGACTGCTCGTACTGCTGCCAGGCCTCTGCGGCGCTGTCAAAGCGCATCGTCTTCACGACGACCTGCGAGAGCGTCCCGGGGAGCTGGTGGCAGCGGGAGCGGCTGTCGTTCAGCGTCACGCGGTAGAGGTCGACGACGCCCTGCGCGCCCTCCGCCAGCGGCCGCACTTTCTCCATGTGCAGGAGAATGCCGGTGTCGCCGCAGGCGAAGTGCACCTCCGGGCTCTCGCTGCCGGAGTACACGCCCCACTCGACGCCGGCGCCCTTCTTGTGCGTGCGCATGTGCTCGCCGATCTCCGGCCGCAGCAGCACGCAGCCGCAGTGGCGGCACTGCAGTGCCTCCGCGCGGCGGATGTACAGGATGGCCGACAGCGACAGCCGGCTCGCAAAGCGCTCGGAGCGGTTGTGCCAGATGATCTCCGTGTTGTCGTCCGAGTAGCCCAGAACCGTGCCGTAGCAGCTCTGGTAGATCCCGCGCGCCGCGTCGACCCCGGGGCCCTTCAGCGCGATCCAGACGAAGCGGCGCCGCTGCTCCGCCAGCACGCTGACAGGGGGCAGCCCGCGGCCGAAGTACACGAGGCGCCGCCCGGTCCACTGGTTGACCGGCTCCGTGTAGGACGGCAGCGGCCGGCCGACCTCGCTCGCGATGGGCTGGCTCTTCACCCCCGGCGGCGACAGCGCGCTCTTCGGCTTGTTCGGCATCGGGCCGAGGAAAACAAAGTCCACCAGCTGGTGCGCGCCGAGGGCCTCCGGCGGGAGCTGCATGTCGTACGTCGAGGCGTGGCCGCCCGCGCTGGATGCACCGCTGTCTTGCTTCTCCGGATTGCCAAAACTACGCGACGGAGACAGCACGCCCTCCACGCTGATGCAGGGCTGTAGCGGAGGCGCGAGCGGCGAGCCCTCCGTCTGGCGTGACGACTCGCCGAGCGCGTCGCTATGCTCCGCATTCAACATACTGTAGTTGTAGTTCGCGTTACTGGCGGCGCCAGTGAAGTTGTTGGAGGTCATAGATAGGTGTGCGAACCTCAATTCAAAAAAAAATGCAAAAAAAAACGACACCGAAGGACTACTAAAGGGAATGTTTAAAGGTAATGAATGTTCTCAATCCAACACTGGACTGAAAAACAAAAACAATTTACTTTAGATAAAAAAAAGATAACTTAAATGAATAGAAAAAAAAAAAGAAGCGAGAGAAAAGGAAGAGACAAAAAAAAAGGGAAGAAGAAAGTGCAGTAAAAGTAAACAAAAAAAAAAACGAGCAGCACCTAAGCTTCATTACATACAGAAATAAAGGAGTACCAAAAGATAATGTGTTTTCTTATTTTGTTGTTATTATGATGATATTTAGAGAGTTACCATTTATATATAAAAGAAAAAAAACAGACATAGCCTTAGTGTTAAGATGGGGGTTTAAGCTTTTATTCAGTTAATCGTTTATGATACAGATAATCAATTTAGCAAAGCACTGCGCGGACCACTACGTGTTTATACCTCGGTTTCCATTTACTTCGTTTAGGTACTTATTTTTTCTTTTTAGTTTTATCTTCTTGTTTTTTTTGTTTTTGTTTTTCATGCTATTACTTGTTGGAGTCCGTATCGCTGTGATCTCCGTAGAGGTCTTCCTTTGACAACAAGTACTTCTTCTTGCGCTTCGTACTGTGGGATTCCTTCTCGCGCTTCTTCATCTTCGCCTCTTCCTTCGCTGCCTTCAGCAGTGACCCCGCCTCCGTGGCCTTCACCCGCGCGGCCGTCGCGGAGTCCTTCTTCTTCTTTGTCTTTGCCGTCGCCTCCACCGCCGCCTCGGTAGTGGAAGTGGTGTCCTGCTTCGCCTTCTTCCCCTTCTTCGCCTTGGGGGGCTCCTCCGGCGCGGCCTCGGGCGGCGCCTCCTCGGACCCGTGCGCCTGCTTCAGTCGCTTGGCCTTCTTATCCGTGAGGTGCTTCGCGAGCGCCTTGCGTCGCCGATCCTGCCGCTCCGTCTTGGCCGCGCGCTTCTCCTGCTTCGCGAGGGTGCGGGTCTCCTCCAGCTCCTCGAGCTCGCGCTCGAGCTGCCGCTTGCGGGCCGTGCCGGTGAGCTTTGTGTAGCTGCCGGGGTGCAGGCTCTGGTCCAGCACCAGCAGGGCCTCGCTGTACAGCACCCGCACGCTCTGCGCGACCTCCTGCGCCACGGCGAAGCGCTGGCACACCCACACGAGGTCGCGGAAGATGGTGCGCACCTGCGTGGTCGCCACGCGCGCCGCGGCGGCCTCCAGCGTCGCGGGGTCGACCGGCGCGGCGGCGGCGGCGGCGGTGCGCCGCCGCGCGGCTGTCGCGGCGGCGAGGCGCGGTGCTTCNCTTGCCGCTGCAGCGCCGCCAGCGCGGCCGCGGTGCGCGTCTCGAGCAGCACGCCGCCCACGAGCGGCGGAAAGAAAAAGTCGAGCACATGCTTCTCCACATAGTTGCCGCGGCTCATCGCGTAGAGCGGCAGGCCGGCGGCGAAGCTGACGAAGAGGGTGGGGCTCAGCCCGGCGCGGTTGAACTCGTCGAAGGAAACGTCGCAGAGGTGCAGCGTCAGGCCTGTGCTCGAGGAGCTCGGGATGATGTACTGCTGGAAGTAGTAGAAGATCTCACTGAGTGCCATGAACACCTCGCGCCCGGCAGGCGTCCCACCGTAGTGGGAACGGACGTACTCCGCGCCGATGCTCGCGCCGGTGAGCCGGCCGCTGGCGCCCGCCGCTTCCGCGTCGTCGTCCTCCTCCTGCTCCGCGCGGCGGTCGGCGCCGCCGGCGCCCTTCTCCTCCAGCTGCCGCACCATCGTCACCCACTGGAAGACCATCTTTCGCACGAGGCTCAGGTACTTGTCGAGGCGGTAGCGGTCCACGGTCGGCCACTCCCGCGCCAGCACACGGAATAGCGAGCCATAGAGGAGCGTCTTGCTGCGCGTCGTCGGCGGCGCGTCGATGAGCTGTGCGATGACCGCCGTGCACTGGTGCTGCACGAGCGGCTTGTCGCTGTGGTAAAGGCAGTAGAAGACGCCGCGTGCCAGCTTCAGGTACAGCAGCTCCACCTGCGACCACGCGGCAATCCACGCCTCGTAGCGCGCGACGGCGGCCGCGCCCGGCGCGGCGCCGCCCGCCGGCTTGCCGCGCTTCGCCTCCGCCGTCTTCTTCTTGGCCGCCACCTGCTTCTCGCGCTTCGCGTCGACGGCGCGGCGCGCGCGGCGCTGCTTCTTGCGGGCCTCGACCGCCTCGTCGACCTCCTCCTCCGGCAGCGCGGTGGCAAGGCGGTCGCCGTAGCGGCCGTAGTTGAGCTTCTCCAGCTGTGCCTGCGCGCGCCGCTCGCGTAGCTCCAACACCGCCGCCGCGCGCCGTTCCTTGCGCTCGCGGAAGGCGGCGGCCTCCCGGTGCGTGCGGAGCGCCTCCGGCAGGTTGTGGTACAGCAGCGCGGTCGGCGACGGCGGCGCGTGCGGCCCGCGCACCGCCGCGGTGCACGCCGCGGCGAGCTCCTCGGCGTAGCTCGACTCCAGCGCCTGCAGCGGCGCCGACATCTTCTTGATGTACGTGGGCACCTCCGCGAGCACGGCATCGCGCACGGCGACCTCGTTGTGTGCGAGGCGCTGGCACAGCAGCTCAACCGCAGCCAGCTCCGTGTGGATGAGGTCGCCGCCGGGCAGGCCCTCGGGGCGCACATCCGGGTCCGGGTAGTTGATGGGCAGCTGCGCGAGGCGGCGCCGGAGCTCTTTCTTCTTGATCTTCATCGGGGGTGAAAGAGAGTCGAAAAGAGAAAAAAAAAAGAAAAAAAGAGGGTGGTCTCTCTGCTACTGCGGATGCAGTTAGTAGATTCGCGGTTCTCTTTGTGTGTGTTTTTTGTTTTTCCTTTACAACTAGCGCTTCCTTTTCTTAAATTACTTTACAGAAACACGAATAGTAACAACAAGACACCGAGTAAAAAAAGAAAAAAGAGAGAGGGAAGGGGCAAAAAAAAAGGTTAACCTTATCGCTGCAGTGGTTTCACACATGCACCCACATACGTGTTTATCATTCAATTAGCTCTTAGCTCGGCACAACCTGTCCAGTTGATATCAGCATAAATATGAACAAAGCGTATCCAAATTGAACGCTGGGAAATGGAGAATTTAAAAAAACAGCGGATGCCATACAATACATAGTAGTAGAATCAAGGAAAGTAGAAGTCGGGGTCATCTCTGATCGAGTATCCACCCTTCCCCACCGCCACCGCCGCCCTGGGTGGCCGCATCTCACTTCCTCTGATATTGCCTGTGGCTTCGATTGTGCTAGTAGACTCTGTAAGAGCTTTAGTGTCAGCAGCAGCAGCAGCAGCAGCAGCAGCAGTGTTCCTCCTGGCCGTTGGCTCCACCGTCGTCTCAACGAGCGCGATCACGCGACTGCCCATGCCCTCCACCGGACTCGCGTTCCCCCCGCGCTCGAGCTCCCGGTTGCGCGCCTCCGCCTGGTACAGCGCCCGCAGCAGATCGCTGTCCTTCGCGTACATGGATGAGCCGCTCGTGGACGCCGGCTTCTCTATCTTCTTGTCGCCCCCCGCCGCCCCTGCTGCCACGCCGCTCCGCTGTTGCGCCCACAAACGGCAATAGGCCGCCTGTAAAAAGGCGCACCACTCCCCGCGGCACGCGTCGACCGCGCGCGCCTCGTCCAGCTCGAGCACACAGCGCGCGTAGCGCTCCAGCTCCACCAGCCGCTCCGCCTTCTGCCGCTCGAGGCGCCGCTCGAGCCGGCCCACCGTCTGGCAAAGCCCGTCCTTCTCCAGCCGGCGGCTCTCGCGCTCCTCATGCAGTAGGTGGTCGTACACGTGCCGCCGCGGGGTGTCGCGCGCGGCGGTGGGGCCTGCCTCAAACAGATTGCACGCGACGCCGCGCCGCGTCGGATGCGCGTCCGCCGGCGCCGACCCGCGCTCGACCTCCCCCCCGCCGGCCGCCGCCGGCCGCGGCGGCACATGCGGCGAGTGAGTGGAGGCCTCCGCGGCGGCGCGGAGGGCGCCCACGCGCGACGCGCAGTGCGGCAGGTGCGGCGCGTTCGGCGGCGCCTGCCAGGCCGTGCCCACGACGCCGAGCACACACCGAGAAGCCGCCGTCGGCGTCAGCTTCTTCTCCCGGCGGCCGCGGCCCCTGGCGTGGCCGTTCATCGTGGCGCCCATCGCCGCCATGGGGCTGCTGCCCGGGCCGCCGTAGGTCTGAGACCGCCAGTCGCCGCGGGAGGCAGGGGCGCCACCGCCGCCGGCGCTGTGGGGCGGCAGCGTATGCAGGAACAACGCATTCATCGCGCACATAGGGTGGGGTGCTTCTGCGGTACACACAGCTCAATTGTTTTTTTTTTTTTTGAGATGTTCGTGGACAATGGCACACAGACGAAACGAAAAGAGAGGATAGAAAAGTAGGGTTTTTTTTTATCTATGTGAAGTATATATATATATATATTGCTTGTGGTCCTTGATGCTGTGTTGCCCTGGTGGCGGTTGCTTCAAAGACAAATCAGAATTGCAAAAGGACCAAGAAAAGAAGAAAGAATGAAAACATGAAAAGGGTGAGAAAGAAATGGAGAGGAGGGGGGGAACAAAAAAAACATACAGTGTGCAACAAACGTACAAGACGAAACGAAACAGCAGAGCCCGAACCTCGACTCCAAGGTATAGAACGAAACAGATAAACTGTATAAGAGACAATAAAAAAAAAGTGTATGAACTACATACTTTACATGTATATATATATATATATATATATATATATATTTGGTAGAGGCATGAGGACCCCTTATACGAGTTGCACTAACCCACCCCTGTCGCCTGCGTGTGCCTCCGTCAGCAGCTCCTCCTCCAGCTCCGCCACCTCCGCACACGCGTCCGGGTGTGTGTAGTAGTACAGGAAGTTATGATAGCCGGCCGGGTTCAGCTCGTGTTGCGCCGCCCACGTGACAAACTCCGTGAAGCGCACCGCCAGGGGCGACGCCGGGTCCCCGTCCGACGGCGCTGGTGTTGGCGTCTCCACGAGGAAGGGGTTTGTCGCAGCGCTCTGAAAAAAGGGATTGGGGCGGTCGGGCTGGAGCGACAGGCCCCAGAAGCGCAACAGCGACTGGATCTGTCGCAGCCGATCCTTCCGGATCTCCTTCCGACCGTAGAGCATCGTGGGGGAGGAGAAAGGGAAGAAGAGATACGGCGGCGGTGCGCGTGGGGTGGGGGGTGGGGCAGCGTCGCGGCCCACACCCTGATGCGTGCGGCCGCTGGGGTGGTCATCCAGCACACGTTTGGCAGCCTTCTTCTCCTTCTCTTCTGCCGTCTGCGACGGGGGAGAGCCATCCGGCTCCCCACCGTGGCTGTTCTCGGAGCTGCTGGCCCACTCGCCGCGCTCCTCCACCCCGCCTGTCTGCGCGTAGAGGAGGTAATCGAACATGACGTACAGCTGAGTGTAGTAGTACACGTAGTACAAGTAGCAGCTGAACTCTTCGGCCGCGAGGACGCGCTCCGACTCATCCGTCAGGAGCCCCGCGGTGGCCATGGTCGCGTCGTCCTTCGAGCGGCTCGTGCTGTAAAACGTCAGCTCCTTGGTCGACAGAAAGGCGCGCCACAAGATGGGGTACAAGAGCGCCTCCATCTCTCGGTTCGTCACCTCCGTGTTCAGATGGCTGCTGAAGAAGCGGTTAAGGTACAACACATTCGCGGCGCCGTGCTCCAGGTTGTCGATGGTCAGAAAGGGATGCATCAGTGTCTCCGGGGAATGACCCTCCGCGCGCACGGTCAGTGGGTCGGACCGCTCCCGGCTCATGTCCATGCCCATGGAGTCTTCCAGCATGGGGGTCGTCCGCGAGCCGCGGTAGCTCAGGCAGTCGGAAAGACTGTTGTAGCTCGTGGACGCGACGATGGCTGTGATGACCGCGAAGGGGTCCTTCCGTCCACGGCCGTCCGACGGGAACAAATAGTTCTGAAAAAACGTCGCGCGCCGATGCCGGTCCTCCACTGAACGGCTAAGAGGGAAGAACTGTCGCAGCTGGTGCCACACCGTGTTCTGATAGACATAGTGTTCCTCGAGTCGATACACCGGCCGCGCGACTTCACCCTCGCTCGCCTCCTCGTCCTTCGCAGGGCGACTGCGCGGCAGCGCGGGCGTCGTCGGCGCCTCCGCGAACCCACCGAGCTGCTCGCGCTCGAACATGCAGCGGGCGTGCTCCGCGTAGCCGTAGGAGAGATGGGTCACGTGGCACGCCACGCGGTGGCAGATCGCGTCCATCGTGGCGGTAGCGAAGACGTCCGCCATGGGGTCCGGCCCGACGCTGTGGAGCGGATTGTCCGTGCGGCGCCGCTGCAGCGCCGCCTCCTCTTTCAACAGCGCCTCCACCAGTGCCTCCCGGATCGCCGCGCGCACGGCCGCCCACCACGGGCCGCGCGCCTCCGGCGGCTCGAGCAGCAGCAGCGGCGGCAGCGCCGTCGACAGCAGGTGCACCACACTCGCGAGGAAGTCCTCGTCGTGGTAGCAGTCGATCCCGGTCGGAAAGGGCCGCATCGTGCCCAAGGGCCGGCCGGAGATGGAGGTGCCGCCCGCCACCGCGGGGGGGCGCTGGCGGCGTGCCTCCTGTGCACGCACCCGCAGATGCACCTCGATGCGCATTTTGTAGAAGAGCAAAAAGTAGAGGCTCTCGTAGGTGACCATGTACTGCAGCAGGAAGCGGACATCCGCGACGTGCACCTCCGTGTAGGCCAGACCGGCTGCCTTCTTCGAGTGCGTCCTCTCCAGCGGCATGACGAGGTCCTCACGCCCAATGCACGCGTTCACGCGATTGATCGCCACACGCACGTAGGACAGCCACGCGAGGAAGCAGCGCACGCTCAGCCCCTCGCTGTTCGCGCTGCCGTCGCTGTCGAGACTGCTCGTCGTCATCGCGGGGCTGCTGCGGCCGCCGCTGCTGTCTCTCTCCCTGCCGCTCTGCGCCGTCGACGGCCGCTGCACCTCGTCCGCGTCGGCCGGGTCCGCCTCCACGACCGGGGACGGCAGTCCGTGCGCCAGCGGCGCCTCGCCGCCGCGGAGGGCGGTATCCAGACTCGATGGACTCGTGTGCGCCTCCGGCCCTTTTGGTGCCCCGAAAAGCGTGGAGGCGATGCCAGAGGCGGCGCGCACCACCTCGGCCGCCGGCAGCGGCGACGCGGCAGGGGCCGGCGGCGGCTTGCCAGCGCCCGCTGGCGGCTCCGCGCCGACACCGCCGTCGCCGCGCGCCGTGACGGCGATGCACAGGTCCATAAAGTACTCCGCCAGCGTGCCCCCCACATCGTCCGAGCGGAGGTAGCCGTCGTTGAGGAAGAGGAAGGAGTCGAGCTGGTAATAGACGGCGTGGTCGCGCGCGGGGTCTGCGGGGTCGGGCCGCTCCGCGCTCGGCGGGGGCCGACCCTCGAACAGAAACGGCGCGAACATCGCGGTGCGCAGAGCGCCGTCGTCCACGCCACCCGCAAATGGAAACCGGCTGGACGCGTCCTCGAGCTCCATCCGCGCGGGGTCCCACCGCTGGCCGCTCAGCGCCCCGAGCGCGTGCTTGTTGTTGAAGAAGAGGAAGTGGGCCGCGTTGTGCAACGCGCGCTCCGCCTCCCGCACCTCCGCGCCATCGTCGTGCGCGCGTGCGAGGGCGAGCCGCAGCACGTGGCGGAAGGCATCGGACTGCAGGAACTGCTGGAAGGCCATGCGGTCGGTCGGGCAGTCACGCCAGGCCCCCTCGTCGAACTTGAGCTCTGTCGTGTTGTTGCTCTCGAGGTAGTAGCACCACCACTGCTGAAAGTCGTTCAGCGAGATCGCCGTGAGGCTGCGTTGATCGCTGGCGGTGCTGGCGCGTCGCGCGTTGTCCTGGACGATGGAGTCGAAGAGCTGGCGCAGATCCGCCTCCGGGAGGTGCGCCAGCACGTCACAGAGCCGCTCGTGCGCGATCTTGTCGTCGTCCGACACGCCACCGAGTCCCTGGCGGAGGACCGTCAACATGTCCTGGAACATCTCAAAATCGATGGCGGCGTCGCGCTTGAAAAGTGACATTGCCCACTCCGCGCCGGGGTGGCGCTGCAGCGAAGCGGTCGCGTAGGTGTACAGCACGCGCACGTACTCCATCGTGTGCTGCAGGAAGGGCGCGTAGCTCGCCGCGTCCAGTGCCGTCCGGCTCTCCGTCTTCTTCGACCTCAGCTTCAACGCGTTCTTGCATATGTGGAAGAAGACGCGCGCGTTGTCGACCGTGTTGTACGCCACGCGCGTCACAGCACCATCCGTCTTATAATAGGCGTCCCACAGCCGCTGCAAAAAGACCTCAAATGTGACACCGGGATGGGCCGTCCCTTTTGTCATATGCGTAAAGGGCAACACGGACACGGAGGCGCTGCCACCGCTGAAGGTGAAAAAATCGAAGAGCTGCTCCTCCCCGCGCTTGTCACCGAGAAAGCTCTCAACAAGCAATCCAAACTCACCCAACAAGGAAACCGGTAAACGCAAGGTCTCACTGGGCCTGGTGTTCTTTTTCTCCTTCTCCACCGCTGCCGCAATCGCCGTCGTAATACCGTTGTCCTTCAGTCGATCGGTGTGCAGTAAACAACTACGGCGCGCAACATACTCTGTCATAAAGGCGAGCGTGACGTCGCGCGGTCCGCTGCTATTGCCATGACTCGTGGCATTGCTGTGCAAACTCATGCCGCTGTTCCGGCGTCCTTGCGCTTCACCGTACAAGTGGTCATAAAAATCCAGTGTCTTCAGACTGTGCGACGGCTCGCCACTCTTGTGGCGTTCCACCTCTGCGAAGCCGTCCGAGAAGATCGCCTGCAACGGCGTTGGCGCCGAGGAGAGCGGCGCGCCGCGCTGGAGCCGCTGGAGCACCGGCACCAGCCGCCACCGCTCCCGTTCACGCGCCACCGCGTCCGCACAGACATGTTCGCAGAGCGCTGCGACCTCCTCCTCGTGGAAGACGTGCAGCGCCGTGCTGGTGGCCTCGCCGCCCGCCTCGCTGGGGATCGTCTTCTCCACACCCGCGACGTGTCCGTACAAGTCATTCAGGTCGGAGACGATGTGGAGGAAGAGCAGAAAGTCGTCGAAGTGGGCGATGCCGCCGTCGCCGCTCTTCCGGCTCGCCTTGTCGCCGCCGCTGGAGACACTCTCCATCTGGTGCAGCGCGTTGAGGATGAAACGCCGGTATCGGTTGGTACTGGGGTGGCCGCCGGCCGCCGGCACCGCGGGGAGCGTGAAAAACTGCTCCCGCTGCAGCGCCTCCTGCGAGGCTTTCGAGAAGAGCTCTTCCTTGCTGATCGTCTTCCCCGGCGGCGGCACGCTGTCCAGGAAGGCGCGGTAGAACTGTGCTAAGCTGTGCTCCCGCTCCTTCCGCACCCGGTGCAAAGTCAAGAGCTCCTCCCAGGAGAGCGGCGCCGGCAGCGGACGGTGCGGCTCCGCGCCGTCCCGCTCGCACGCGCGCTGCAGCTCGGACTGCTGCGCCAGAAGTCCGTTGATATCGCCCAACTCCGCCAGCACCTCCTTGTAGAAGTAGGAGCGGTGCTTCGCCTCCTCCTCGGCCTTTTTGCTCGCCGCGCCCTCTTTTTTTTTCTGCGCCCCTGCGGCCTCATCGTCCTCCTCTTCCTCCTCCTCTTCCTCCCCCTTCCATCGGTTGCGCTTCTTCTTTGCTCTGGCGTCGCTGTCCAGCAACGCCTCCATGCAGCATACATCGTAGGCAACGAACACAAATGTGATGTACTCCACAAAGTACAAGAGCGGGACTTGGTCGCCCCCACCCCTGTGAACAGGGTCCATGCGTGACGCCGGTCGGAGTGGGTTCTTCGCGCTCCCATCATTGCTGCGATTCGCCGCGTTTAGGATCGGAAAAAGCGATAGCGACGACGTCTCCTCGTAGTACCACTTGGCGGCATCGAAGAGCACCATAAAGACCTCCAAATTATCTTGATCATCCCCATGGGCATGGTCCAACCTCCCCTGGACCTCACCGGCGCCGGGGGCGGCCGTGAAATGGATCCGGTGTGCGATGAAGGCCAGCGCCTCCTTGTGCTTCCTCGTCCACTCCTTCACAAACAGACGCACCTTTCGCGCGTTCTTCGACATGGGCACCTTGCCGTCCGCCATCGACGGCGTCGGTGTGATGGGCCGTGAAGATAACCCCGTCGTCGCGGACGCGGGTGTCAAAGGTCGCGAGTGGCCGTCGTCGGAGTGGCCCAGTCGAAAGCGCATGCTCGTCGACGACATAGTCGCCGTCCGCGACGTCCAGAAGAGCTGGGCGCGGTACATCATGGAGTCCTTCGCGTAGCACAGCTGGAACAACCGCCGCACGTCGACCGCCTCGTAGCCGTAGTCCCAACGCTTCTGCCGACGCGCCGAGCTGACACCGGACAGCGGCGCGACAACCTGCTTCATCGGCCGCTGGTGCTCCACCCGCGCGAGGAAGGCGAGTGACACGGACTTGGTCTGGTCGAAGAAGGCTAAGAAGTGGAAGTAGTACGCTAAGAAAGTGTAGACAATGTACTGGATGTAGGCGAGCGCGTCCGAGTCCACCTGTACCTCTTCGCTCCCCGCCGGTGCGCGGCTGGCCGCTGGGAGGTGCCGCTCGTAGCCCTCTCGAATAACGCGGAAAAAGGAAAGATAGGCCTCCCGCGTCGCGCGCTCCTCGTCTTCGCTCGGCGTCGGGGTGTGGAGATACAGCGCCTCGTCCGTCTCCTCCGCGTGTAGCACGTCAAAGAAGTAGTCCAACACATGTACGCACCGCAGCGGCAGAAAGCAGTTCGCCACGTGCGTGTCAACGACGGTGCCGTGCTTCTTCTTCTTCTTTTTATGCGCGCCGGTGGCGTCTCCTTCGTACAGACGGTGCTCTGTGTCGAAAAAATTGTGCAAAAACGTATCTGAGGGGAACGGGATGGGATGGCTCTCCGCGTCCTCCAGGGGCGCCCGGCCAGCCCCCGCCGCGTCCGCGCGGCGCCCATGCTGCTGCACCACGTCCCGCGCGCTGGCACTCCGTTGAAGCAGTTCCTGGTGGATGGGTAGGTACTTGGAATGTGAAGAAGAAGACCCCATTCTAAACTAAAAAGGAAAAAAAAAGGAATAGTATATTTCTTTTAGATAGATGAAATATATATAGAGAGAGCCACGCGTACTCCAGTCAGAGTTGGTGGTATTAACTCTATTTTTTCACTTCGCTTGTGCTTCAATTTGACACACCGACATGTAAACAAAAAAAAAAAGAGAGCACAAAAGTATAGATAGAAAGAGATGAGGAGAAGAGAACAATTACACATGTATGTCTTTGGACGGCAGTATCATAAGCAATGAGTCACAGTGGGCAAAGGATAAAAGATAAAAGAAAAAAAAGATAGAGAGGGGAAGTTAACAATACAAAAAAAAAGGGTACACAAGCAGCTGTACCAGGAAACAGAATTAAAAAGAAAAGAAGAAACAAATTTTACATTTTGCACAAATCTAATCGATTATAATATAAAAAGAGAAGAAAAAATTAAAAAAGGATTATCATAAAAAGAAGAGACAACAAGAACTGATAACAAATAGAGCACATCTTAGATATGTATGGAATATCAACTCACCTCTTGAGCATTGATTTACATATGTTTTCTTATTATTGACGCACCTTTCTGTTTTGTGCTTGTACCATTATAAACAATCATAATTCTCTGCATATCGACGGTCGAAAGATATTTGCAGATATTCTTGTTGATTTTTTTTTTTTGAATACTGCGAGAAAAAAAAACTAAGAGTACAAGGTGGACGACAAAGAAACAAAGAAGAAAAAAAGAGGTATGCTTGCTTTTCACTTATCTTAGCATTATTATTATGAATTCTCTGCTTACATTTTTTATACAGTTTTTTTTTCCTTTTTTTTTGGTTTACTGCCATGGAATGTCACTCAGCCGGCGCATGCTGCATGAGACCTCTCCACAAGCGAAGAAGAAAAAGAGATTTCGTTCCACTTTTCTCTGCCACACATTGCGATATTTCTCTCCTATTGTGTGTGTGTTTTTTTTTTATTCCAGTGGATCGATTTAAATTGTGAGATCATCACCCACAAATGCAAATAGTATATATGTCATCCATCTGGAACAAGAAAAAAAAATGACAATGGTGATGACGAAACTGACTGGGATACCAACCGCAGCAACAGGAGGGGAGGGAGAGAGAAGGAAGCTCTTCTCTTCCGGCTAGGCCATGCCCAACTGCGCAGCGTCGGGAAGCGTCGTGAAGGGGGCTGAGATGAGGCTCATCGATGCTGCCGGCATGCGCTTCTCCCCCTCAATCTTCCGCGTCGTCGCCCACTCCACGAACTCCTCGAAGGTGATGTAGCCCGAGTCGGTGGGGTCGATCCCGCGAAAGGTGGCGTGCACATCGCCAACGACGGCGCCCCACGCCGCCAGCAGCGGCACCCCCTCGCGGAACTCCTCACGGCTCACCAGCATGCTGCCGGAGGTGTTGAGCTCGTCGAAGAGCACCGTCAGCTCGAAGTAGTCGTAGATGTAGCACAGCAGCAGGCGGAACGCCAAGAACTCGACCGCGTCCTGCGTCGTGCGGCTCAGCGGGCACGCCTTGGCGAACGCGCGCTGCACAATGTCCGGCAGGTGCCCCGTGAACTTGTCTAAGTGCAGCACGTTGCGGCACCCGGTGAGCGCCTCCTCGAGCGTAATGCAGCCGTGGTCATCCGGGTCGAAGGCTTCGAAGAGCTCGATGCGGCGCGCCTTCTCTTTCGGTGTTTGCGCGCGCGGCAGGCGCGCGCGGACGGCCTCCCACGCCACCGGGTGGCGCAAGGCAGTCTGCTCCCAGCACACCGTCGACGGGGAGTCGTCGTGGGAGCTGGAGGAGCCGCTGCCCATGAATTGTTTTGTTTGGTTTTTTGGTTGTTCGATTTTTTGTATATTTTTTCTTTTTGTTTATTTGTTTTTTATTGCTTTTAATGTGGTTCTAAAAAAAAAAAGGTAAATGAAAAAAAAAGAGAAATACACAATACTATATAATCTATGTACAAGAGAGAGAGAGAGAGAGAAGCAAAGTTCTTGTAGAAGAAAACAAAAGAGAAAAAAGACACATCATTGAAGTGGTGCCTTTATATATGCCCACACATTTTCCGTGGCTTTCACTGGTGTTCATTCTACAACTGCAAAGTAATTTAAAAAAAAAACGGATAAACCAGTATTGGAAAAACAAGACACCTTTATGTCCTGGCGCTCTATGATCTACATCTTAATGTCAGAGGCCACGTCAGAAAAGGAATCTATAGGAGACGCAAAAACCAGCAAAAAAAATGTGTATAAAAAAAAAGAAAACGAATGACACTGGATCATTGATTCCTACTTTTTTTTTATTACAAGATTGACACGCACTCTTCTCACCTAAAAGGCGTACCCAAACACCGCGTCACGCCTTATCTTGGTCGCCCTCCGCCTCCAGCTTCTGTGCGGCCGCCCACGCGGCGAACTCATCAAACGTGATGCTGCCAGAACCGTTCGTGTCGATCGCGCGGAAGGTGGCCGCCGCGTCGCCAACGGCGGCGCCCCACGCCGCGATGCGCGGCGCCGCTCGCTCCCACTCCTCCCTGCCGATCAGCATGTTGCCCGACGTGTCTGCCTCGTCGAAGAGCACCGTCAGCTCAAAGTAGTCGTAGATGTAGCACAGCAGCAGGCGAAACGATGCGAAGGTAACCGCGTCGACGCGGCCCTCGCTGGTGGCGGCGGGGCCCAGCTCCCGCGCCTTCGCGAACGCGCGCTGCACAATGTCTGGCAGGTGTGCTGTGAACGCTTCTAGATGCAGCACGTCGCGGCACCCGGCCAGCACCTCATCGTAGCTCAGCCGCTCCCTGCCGCTCTTGTCGAACTGCTGAAAGAGCTCCACCCGCCGCTGCTCGTCCGCCGGCGTGCTCGCACGAGGCAGGTGCGCGCGAATGCCCTCCCACGCCGTCTGACGCTCCGCCGCCGTCCTGCCTTCTGTGCTCTTGGGCGCACCGGTGGAAGAGGTGCTGCAGCCCATCGGTTGTTGTTGTTGTTGTTGTTGTTGATCTTGTGTGGGGGTATGAATGTGGATGTGCGGAGGATTCTGGAATAGAGTGTATACAAAAGAAAAAAAAACAGATGGAGAGTGTTGTTTCGCTGTTGTGTTTGATATACATATACGTTGGATGAGAGGATGAGAGAGGAGCAAATAAAAACAAAACATAATACGATCCAAGAGGTTGGAAAAGAAAACTTGTTGTTGCGATGGATGATTGTTTATGTGTGTCTTTTTGTTTTGGACACGCAGAGCCATCTTCTTTAGATGAATCCATTATTCTTCTTTTCTTGTTTTTACTGTTCTACAATTCGATTTACCAACATTCGAAGGCAATTCATTTCTTGTTACATTTCTCTTTTTTTTTTTGAAGAAGAAGGGGTCTCGTTTTTTGTGCTTTTCGATTACGGCAATATTCCCTGTCGGGGCTCTTCCATTGATTGCATTGAATCTACAAAAGAAATAAAGAAATAAAGAGAACACGATGAAACATAGAAAACATATGTACATAAAAAGTTGCAATGTAGTGCATGACAGTAATAAGAAAAAAAAAAGAACTCCAATCTGTGAACAGAAAAAAAAAGGCTTAACAATACACTGTGTATATATGAACACTACTAGCAAGAGTAAGAACAGTCCCAAAGTCAAAGGGAAAAGAGCGTATGGATGAGTTTGCACCTCAGGTGCCTATGGAGGACATCTATTCTTTACCATAGCTATGACTTGTGTTACGTTCCGTTGTAGCTCACGTGATTGTTTGTGAGCGTTTTTGTTTGTTCGTGTTCACTCATTAGAAGAGAGGAGCAAAGTGCATACGTACTCTCCAGTAATCACATAAAGAACAAGAGGGGAAAAAAGGATAAACAAAAAAAAAGAGAAAAAAAACGCAACGCAATAGCGGCACGCCGCACTGCCAAATCCTTACGCGTAAAGATGGCATGCTGTGCACTGTAGAAGGTGGTGGTCTCGGTAAGCCCTCATTGATTTCATTTTTATAAGTTTTCTTTATTATTATTACTATTATTGTGTTTCGATGGTGTTGTTCATTTGCTGCACGTGTCCTTCTCAGGCCTTATCTGGGTCTCCCTCCGCCTCGAGCCGCTTGGCAGCGGCCCACGCGGCAAACTCATCCAAGTTGATGCTGCCAGAGCGGTCCGAATCGATCTCGCGAAAAATCTCCATCGCATTCTTCTTCGTGACGCCCCACGCCGCGAAATGCGGCGCCGCCTGCTGGAACTCCTTCCGGTCGATCAGATGATTGCCGGACGTGTCAATCGCCTCGAAGAGCATCGTCACGGCCAGGAAGTCGTGGACGTAGCAGAGCAGCAGCCGGAAGCCGGTGAAGCTCAGCTGCTCCGGCTTCTCCGCCGCCGCGCCGCCCTCCATGACGGACGCCTTCGCAAAGGCACGTTTCACCACGTCCTCTAAACGCGCTGTGACCTCCTCCAGGTGCAGCACGTCGCGGCACCCAGCCAGCAGCTCATCGTAGCTCAGGCCCTCCTTGCCATCCTTGTCGAACTCATGAAAGAGCGTCACGCGCCTCTGCTTGTCTTCCGGTGTCACCGCCCGCGGCAGGCGCTGGCGCGCCTCCTCCCACCTCGCACGCTTCTCATCGTTCGCCGCCGCGCCCTGCGCTGTGGCGCTCTCCGCGTTAGATTTAGAGGTGATGCAGCCCATCGCTGTCCAGCGAAACGGCAAGTAATTATAATAGTAATAAGAGTAATAATAGAAAGAAGGGAAAGTAGAAGAGTGAGCAATAAGGCTATGTGCAAGCTTCGCCAAAAAGAATGGAAAAAAAAAACAAGAGAGAGAGAAGGTTATGATTAGACTCAATAACGCGCATAGGGTACATATGCCTTGGAAAAAAAATTCTTTATGTTTTTCTGTTGTTTTTTTGTGTGTATTCACGAAGAAGAAGAAGAAGAAGAAGAAGAAGAAGAAAAAGACGTAAGAATAAAAACTACTTTATGTTCCTTTTTTTTTGTAGAACTATTCTTTTTTTTTGTTGTTGTTGTTGTTGTTTTTGATATATTTTTTATTATTTCACTCCTTGGTTCTCTCTGTCTCTAAATATCCCCCTCTTCAGTGTGTGTCTATGAGCTACAATGCAGATGAGGGGCATCAGCGGATGCGTAAGACAACAAGAAAGAAAGAAAGAAAGAAAGAAAAAAGATGCGCTCAGCGCAGAAGCACATAGGCCGCCATGAAGAAGATGGACAGCATCATAATCAGCATCAGCTGCTCCTGCAACCGCTCCAGCAGCGACGCGTCTTCACGCTTGCGGCGCGCACCGGCGACGTGGCCGGCGTCGCCGCCCGCCGCCGCGCCGGCGCCGCTCGCGGCGCCCGGCTTGAGGCGGTCCACGAACTTTTTCCGCTCACTAACGTCGAGGTCGCCAATGTGGTACTTCGCCATCATGCGGTAGGCGGTGTCGCTGTGACCGTTGTTCGTGAAGGCCTCCGTTGCGTCCTGGCCCGCGTTGTACAGAATGACATCGCGGCCGCCAGGGTGCAGGTCGAGGAACTTGGTGACGTCGTAGACCTTGTTGTTGATCACAAACCACGCCGCGTCGGCGCTCTTCTTCGAGACCACGTCCGCCATGTGCAGAAACTTGCGCTGCTCCGCCTCCGGCAGCGTGCCGACGCGCAGCTCCTCCAACTTGCGCATGGCGCCGCTGCTGTGCCGCACCGCCTCGAAGTCCTCCGTCGCGTCCATGCCGATCTTCGCGAGCAGCACATCGCGGCCGCCGGGGTGGTCATCGTAGAACTTGGACACGTTATAGACGCCGTTGTTGATGATGATCCAGCCATCCGCCTTCTCCTTGTGGGCGGCCACGTCGTTGCGGGACACGGTGGGGTGCGACATGGTTCAGTTGGCGAGTTGAGATAAGTGTTATAAGGTTAAATATGTGTGTATTTTTGTTTTGTTTATTTTTTTGTTTGTTCGTTTGTTTGCTTTTACAGCTGCTAATCAAGACGTAAAAATACCAAACAGAGAATTAATATATAGCTATAATTGAACTACTACTTTGCTTTCCTTAGTGTCCTTCTTTGGTGTGATGTATTATAATAATAGTATTATGTGTGTCTATTGAAAAAAGCAAAAAACAGAGAATAACTGTTTTTATTTTGAGGAACACAAAATGAAGAGCAAACAAAAAAAAAACTAGAATTAAGAATAAGATGAATTGTTAATGACAGCAACGATGAAAGAACGTGCTTAAAAGAAAGGAGAAAAAAAGAGTGAGAGAGAAAGGAATAAGAAATGAAAAACACACAAGATAAAGTCATTGTCGCTCAACTATGAACAACAACACCACTAACAAAAGGGAAAGAAAAAAGAGGGAAAAAAAGAGGTAGAGAGCACCTCCCTTCTCTTTATACTATGTTACACAAAAGAGCACTGTCACACCGGTGTACCAAAGAATATCGATGTATGTGTGTGTGTTACTATCACCCGCGGCCGTCGCGATGCTCTGCCAGTACCGCCAAGATCCGCTTGTATACAAAGACGCTAAACGAGTCCGACGCCGCGCCAGGGCTGCCGCTGCCGCCGCCGCCCGTGCCGCTCGGTGACAGAAGCAGCGCCTCCGCACGCTCGCCTTCCAGCGCGCAGTGCACGAACACCATCACCCCGCTGCCGGTCGCACCAACCTCGGAGCGCTTCGAAAGCTGCCGCGCCAGCTTCTCCGACAGACTCCGCGCGAAGGCCGACGAGGCGGAGCCCTCGCCGCTGTGCAGCCCCGCCCCGCCGTCTTCACCCGTCTCTAACAGCAGCTCCGTGGACGACAGACGACCACCGCCGGTGCCGGCCGCCACCGCCACGTGGCACGGGCCGAGCTTTGGCACGAAGCGTGCGCACGCCAGCGCCCGGGGGGCCGACGCCGCAGCGCCACTCGGCGGCAGCTGCCGCAGCGGCGCAAAGGCGTCCGGCAGCAGCGAGAGATGGACCCACACGTGGTGGCAGCCGAAAAAGACGAACTGCAGCCGCACATCCGCGACATGCGGCGCCTGTGCCTCCTCCACCACGGTAGCGCCCGGCGCTAGATGGAAAAACGGAAGCACCTCCGTGTAGGCATACGGCGCCGGCATCGCACAATCCAAAGGAATAAATAGAGAGAGAAAAGTGTAGGATCGTGGGGAAGGGTAGTAGTAGCCTTCCTGTTCAAACTAGAAAAGAGAAAGAAAAAGACAAACAAAAAAAAGAATGAGGGAGCAGAAGTGTGTCATAAAGCTTTTTTTTATGGTGGGTGGATACCGTCATCTGCAGGATGCAAGGGGGAGAAAAGAACCTCAACACCACAAAAGAAAAAAAAGTGTATATTTATATGCGTTAGAACGATAGGAGTGCAACAACCGCTTTCGGAACACTGGCAAAACAACAATCAAAATACACACACGTGTGGTGTTCCCTTTTTTTTTTTATGTGGACGGAATATTCACAACCACAATGGCAACCAAAACAAAAACCAAAACGCCAAACAAAAAAAAGGCATTTCGAACCTCCATTACCATCCTTCTGTATAGCTGCCACAAGCAGCAGCACAAGAAGAGGAGTTTGATAGAAGGCCCCCTTCACACACAGTTTCCTCATTCCTCATCCGAAGACGAGGTGCTGCTGTTGATGTCGTCCACCGCGGCGGCGCCCGCCGCGCCCTTGGCGGCGCCGACAGCGGAGGACACGGCGGCGCCCACCTTGGCCGCCGCCTTACTCATGCTGCCGCCGGCGCCGCTCTTCTCCTTCGCGGTCGACTCGCGCATCATCTTCAGCACCTCCGTCATGAAGTAGTCGTCCTCCGGGATAGCGCCGGTGCCGTCGTCGCCGCCGGCGGCGGTGGGGCTGGCGGCCGCCGCCGCGGGGTAGAGGTCCCGGAAGAGCCCGCCCTGCGAGAGCACAAACGCCTCCTGCAGGAAAGAGCGCTGCGCGACGTGGTGCCACTCGTCACTGAGCTGCTCCAGCACCAACTTGCGGAGCCGCTTGTCGATCGACAGCACGCGCTTCACCGTCACGACGCTGCGCATCGCCTCGTAGTCGCACATGCGCCGGTACACCGACACGAGCACCGCGCAGAGCGCCGGCACCACCGCGTCGTAGCTCGGCGGCGCCGCCATGAAGTTGAGCGCGCTGAGGTTGAGAAAAAGGTACTTGAAGCCGCCCATGCCGCCGCCGCCCCCCGCGCTACTGCCCGCATCCTCCGGCTCCCCGAAGAGCAGCGAGGCGCTCCCCGCGGCGGCGCCGGCCGCGGCCGCCGACGGCGGCGCGCCCGGCTCCTCGCGCGTCTCGTCCCCGCCACGTAGTGCCTGCAGCAGCTCCGGCGACAGCCGCTGGCGGAACTGGCGGAGGGCGTGCTGCGCGAGTGCCTTCGCCGCGGGGCCGCCGGCAAACGCCACCTCCACCTCCAGCAGCAGCCCGTAGACCGCCTCGATGTAGGCCGCGCCGCTGATGGGCACAAGCATGAGGTCGGAGAGCGACAGTGCCAGCGCGGTGAAGGACGGGAGGTAGCGCTGCGGCCAGTTCGCGCGGTGCGACAGCGGGCGCGGCTGTGGCAGCGCCGCGAGGCTCACCCGCTGCGTGTCGCCCTCCGCGGTGGGGGCGCCGGCCTCGATGCGGAGGGGCGGCGCGCATGCCGCCGCGAGCGGCTCGAGGAGGAGGTGCACCTGAAGCGGCTCCGCGCGGTTCGCGGCGGCGAGCCGCTGCTGCACCGCCCCGGGGCTGTTGCCGCCGCCCCCGCCCGCGGTGGAGGGCGGCCCCGCGAAGGCGGACAGCTCGCGGTGGGGGGAGGGTGGCGCGCCCGCCGCCTCCGGCGGCGGCGCGTCTAGCAGGCACTCCAGCGGCACCTGGAAGTGGCGGCTGATGGTGAACTTGTTGAGCTGGACGCTGTTCATCCACAGGCCGCCCTCCGACGTGTGTAGGTCGATGATGTACTCGAGGTACTTGATCCGCTTGCTGGTCATGAACTCTACCAGCGCCACGCAGTCATCCGCAGTCTTCACCTTGTACGGCTTCTTCATCATTTTCTTCATGTTGATATTTCTTTTCCCGGTCTGTTTTGGTCTGCTCTATTAGTATTTGTTCTTTTTTATGTGTGTGGAAGTGAAGTACATCGGAAACACAGAAAGGAGGGAGAAAGGGAAAGAAAAACAGTACAAATGTAATTATAGTTAATGTAATATGTATATCCGCAGTGATATGTCATCATCTGGGTGGTAACGTTTTTTTTTTCTTCTGTGCTCGTAGTGTATTGTTATTTCTGTTTATTCTAGTATTTATATTCGTTTAATTAGCTTTTTAATATAAATGTATAATTGATGTGTATAGGTAAGATGAGTACAGAGATGATAATGCACTGGGGAAAAATTTAAGAAAGAAAGAAAGAAAGAAAACGAAAAGTAGAAGAGTCTTTTGAATTATGATATGTACAAAAGGAAAAAGAAAAGAAAAAAGAGAACGTATATAAAACTTGTTCTAGAATACGAATTGGATACCATTATTTTTGTATTATTCGGTTTATCTAGTATTTTTATTTTTTCAACAGAAATTGGCTTCGGAAGAAAACGGCAAAAAAATGATAAATACCGTTGCGTGTATATGTGTGTGTGTGAGTGTGTGTGTGTGTGTGTATACAAATATACGCATTGCCAAAACAAAAAAAAAAGGAACACGATGGAGAAGCTGAAAGAAAAAAAAATCATTAAACTGTATATATATATATATATATATATATGCATCGCTGCCGCTTCACTTGAATGATGCCTCCTCCCCGTGACTAACAATCCTACATGATCCCCAAGAGGTAGTTGCGAGGGGGGAAGAGCACGCGACGGGAAAAAGAAATGAGCATGGCAGCATGACCACCGCAGCAGCAGCAGCGGCAGCCCAAGAAGCGGTCTTAGATAAAGTAAGGGTCGTGGAAGAGGTCTGCCGCGACCGGTCGCCGCTCCGGCCGCGGGCTGAGACAGCGCGTCATCAGCGCGAGCGCGGCGGGGTTGGCCACCCGCGCTGGATCCATCTGCGCCACAATGTCGCCACGGGAGTAGAGCCGGAGAAACTGCACATCGGACAGATGGTCCGCGCGCACCCACGTCACCTCCTCCTCGTAGTCGGGCCCCGCTGTGGCGCCCGGCGCGGCCTCGCTGGCCGTGATGGAGAGGTCGATCGCGTTCGCGTGCATCGGCGCGAGCCCCGCGTCGCCGCTGCCGCGCGCCAGCGGGCGGCGGTAGACGACGCGCTGCAGCCACGGCAGCACGCCGGTCAGCATCTCATAGAGTGTGATGCCGAAGGACCACACGTCACTCGCGAACGTCGGCGCCGCGCCGGCCGCCACCTCCGGCGCCATGTACAGCGGCGTCCCGCGCAGGCAGAAGACGTCGTCCGCGATGCCGACGCTGTTCGCCTTGGTGACGCTCGAGCCGAAGTCGCTGATTTTGCAGCTACCGTCGAGCCCGAGCAGCACGTTCTGCGGCTTGAGGTCCGCGTGCACGACACCGCTGCGGTGCAGGTACGCAAGCCCGCGCAGGATGTCAGCCGCGTAGCGCCGCGCGAGCGGCGGCGGCAGGCCGCCGGCGCCGTACGCCTTCACCGTGCTCGTCAGCGTGCCGCCCGGCATCAGCTCCATGAAGATGACGAGGTAGGGGTCGCAGAGCATCCAGTCCGAGTAGTGCACAATGTTGTCGTGATAGAGGCGGCACGCGAGGTTCACCTCCTGTACGACGTCACGCACCTCGACGTTGTGGCCGGAGAGCTGGATGCACTTGAGCGCGCGGATGGCACCGGACGAGGAGACCACCATGAACACCTCCGCGAAGCTGCCGCTGCCGAGCGACTGCGGCATGCGGCGCCAAGCCTCGCCGGCGTGGTCGGTCAGCACCAGCGGCAGCTCCAGCACGCTGCCGCTGGACTGCCGGTAGGACGTCGAGAGAAGCGTCTCGCGCCTACTGACAAAGATGCTGGCGCTCGGCCGCGCGTTGGCGTTCGCGGCGGCCGCGGCGGGTGCGGCGCCGTTCGTGGCGGCGGTGGTGTTGTTCGTGTTCATGTCCGAGGAAGGGACGGGCAGCAGGCTCACCACGTTCGACTTGTTGCTCGTGTTGCCCTCGCTGCTCGGGTCGTCGCTGCCCGCTGGCCGCGCGGCCTCCGTACCGGTGGCCCGCCGCACCAGCGCCGACGGCGGCGGCCGCGGCTCCTCCCCCGGCGCCGCGGGGAAGTCCATCTGCGGCGCCGGCTGCCGCCGCGTCGGCGTGCGCTGGCTCTTCGACGCGACGCTGGAGCTGACGCGGGAGCCGCCGAAAAAGGCGGCCGGCGAGCGGCTGACATCGGTCACATCGGAGGTCGTCGTTGTCGCGCTGCTGGCGACGGTTGCGAGGACGCCGCCGCTCACCGGGTCCAGTGTGTCACCGGGCGGGCGCAGCGGCGGCAGCGCACCCGGCGGCTCGGCCACCGGTGCCGCGACCGCCGGCGCGCCGCTCACGCTCACGTCGTTGAGTGGAATCATAAAGTTCGAAAAGTTGCTCGCGCTCGTACGCTGCCGGTCGTGGCTAGCGGTCGCCTGGCGCGCGCGGGGACCGCTGCGGCCCGCCGGCGGCGGCGCCGCGGTCGCGCCGTCATCGCCGTCGAAGCCGAAGTTGATGGAGACCGCGGAGGTGGTGCGGCCGGCGGCGCTGCGCGCGCCGGCGCGGTGCGACTTGGAGGCCGCCGAGCGGATATCGCGAATGTCGAGTCGGTCGTACTGCAGCCGCATCTCCGCGTCCTGCACGGCGATGCCGAGGGCCTCGAAGGGGGGCAGCTGGAAGCGGCAGAAGCGCGGCCGCGGCGGGTTCATCTGGAGGAGGTGGCGCACGCTCGTCGCGAGGTTCGTGGCGAGCTCCGGGTCGTACAGCTTGCCCTCCTGCAGCAGCTGCAGCGCGGTCGCGAGCTGGCCGTTCACCGCCGCCCCGTAGGCCGCGCGAAAGCGCCGCACCCCTTCCTGCACATAGCCGTCGCGCGCGATGGTGGGGTCAAGGACGTGGTACAGCTGGACGGCGTGTACGCGGTTATGCAGTGGAATGATGTTGTCGACGGGCACCGTGAAGGCCGGTGGTAAGAAGGACGCGACGCGGTCCGTCACGATGACGCGGCCGCACGCCAGGTCGTGCTTGCAGAGCTCCAGCAAAAAGTTGAACCCCGAGCCGAAGACGATGCGCGCGACGCGCTGGTGGGCCCCGCAGTTCCCGACAAAGTAGCGGCCCGCGTCGATCGTCGCGCGCAGATTGCGGCGCAGCCGCGTGGGCAGCTTCTTGAGGATAGTGAGCGTACAGGCCGTCGCGATCTGGACGTGCTGCGGCATGGGGCTGTGGGCGCCGAAGCTGATGCCGACGTAGTCGGGCCGGAACACCTCCAGCACGCCGCCCCACCGCAGCACGCAGCTGATCGCGGTGTGGAGGAAGCGGCTCATGTCTTTCTCCATGCTCTCGCCGTCCACGTAGCGGTACGTCATGGACAGCATCACGTAGGTGCAGCTCACCGCGCTGAACTTGTTCACGCGCGCCGGCACCGCCGTCGCGAGGTCCAGCCGCAGTGCCTTCACGTCGCCGCTGGGGTGGTACACACTGCTGTTGTCCCCGGTCGTCGTCGTGGTCGTCGTCGTGTTGCCAAAGCCGTTGACCGTGCTGGCCGCCGTCTGCATGGTGCCGAACGCCATGGGCAGCGTGCGGCTGCCCACTGGCGAGTGCACCTCCACACGCACGCCGGGGTCGCGCGTCTCGCCGGCGTGCGGCCCCGCGCCATGCATGCCGCCTGCGCCGCCGGCGGTCGTGGCGGTGATGGCCGCGGCGGGCTGGATGATGCGCACGCGGCGGCCCGCGCCGCCCTCCGTCTCGCCCGGCAGCGCCATCATGCGCACGATGCCGCGCGGCAGCGGCGGCACCGCCGGCGACAGCGGTGCCTCGTCGCGGTTGATGTTGCTGTTCATCTCCGCCGTGTCCTCCAGCGAAAGCGTGGTCGTGGAGGCAGGGTGCAGGCGCGCGCCCGGCGCGTACGATGACGGCGAGACGAGCAGTGGCCGCAGCGGCGTGTGCGTGTGCTGCTTCGTCGGGGATGGCGGGTCGCCATGGCTGCGGTTGCGGTTGCCGTGGTCCTGGTCGTTATTCGGCGCGGCGGCCGCGCTGCTGCTGCCGGCGAAGGCGGGGAAGTCAATTGTGTTCAGCGTCTCCGCCGAGGTGCTCTTGCTCTCCGTGTGGAGCGGGCGATCCTCCGGCCGGTTCGTTGGCAGCGGGAGGCCGCCGAGGACGGTCGTGCGCAGCGGAGCGCCGCCGGCCTCCCCGCCATTCGTACCATGCCGCTGCGTCGCGGGGCTCGCCCGGACCTGCATACCGGTGTCGCTATAGAGGCTCCCATCCCGCAGGCGCAGGTGCCCGCCCCCGCGCCCGCCGACCTCCGACACGCTGCAGCTGAACACGGCCATCTCCTCCTCCGTGCTGTGGAGCGGCACCGGCCGGCGCGGCAGATCCCGCGCGGAGCTCCGCTTCTTCCACATGCTGTGCGGCTTCCGCGGCCCACCGCGCGTCGCGTGGTTGTCGTCGCTTGCATCCACGGGGAAGAGATCGACGTCATCCGCTTCCGCCGCGCCGCCGCGCGGCGCCGGCGCGGCGTCCTCGTCCTCCTGTGGCAGGCTCGCGTACACCACAGCGCCGTTGGGGTCGCTCCAGCTGTTGCGGCTCTGGCTGTAGCTGCTCTCCTCGTCGTAGAGGTAGCTGTACCGGTCGTCCACCGCGGGCGCGGCGCCGGCCTTCAGCCGCTTCCGCTGCTGCTCCTCCTGGTGGGGCCGCAGCTCGCCGGGGCGCTGCGTCCCGCCGACCATGCGGACATCGAAGTGGCTCTGCTTCTCCGGCGGCGCCTTCAGCTGCGGCTGGTCGCGGCGCCGCACCGCATCGTCCTCGTCGTTGAGGTTCGCGAGCGCGGGCACGTAGCCCATGAGCGCGGCGAAGACGGAGTCGCCCACCGGGACCTGTGCAACCGGGTTCGTGAAGAGGCCTTGCGGCACGAAGGCCTTCAGCTCCCGCAGCGCGCGGCGCAGCTCCAGGTAGGCCTCGTACAGCTCGCGCAGCTCCGCAATGACGAGGAACCACCCCCGCCGCTTCCGCAGCATGTCGCCGCCGTCGCCGCCGCGGCGGTGGGGGTGGCCGTCATCGTCTTGGTGGGCATCCTCCTCCTCCTCATCCTCTTCATGTGAGTCTGACCCATCCGCCGCCTGCGTGTTTACCGGCTTCTTCTTTTTCTTTTTGGCGGCCGCCGTGTCGCCCTCGCCGTCGGACGACGCCTGACTGCGCTGCAGCTCCGCCACCTCCGTCGCGCTCGTGTCCTCGCTGTCCTCCTCCGTCGAGAGCCGCGTGGCGCCCCGCATGCCGCGGCAGATCCAGCGCACCGGCAGGACGATCATCACCCACCCCACCGTGCTCGCCGCCGCAACGAGCACCGTGACGAGGACTGAGACTGCGATAGACACCTTCTTGGCGCGGTCGGTGATGGAGAAGAAGAGCGACCGCGGGGTGATGTCGAGCACAATGAGGAACAGCTCGCTGCCGCCGCGCCGCAGCGAGAAGCCGGACACGGTCTGCCCGGACACCACCTTCGAGTACGTCTGGCAGTCGTAGAGGTAGTAATACTTCTCGTTCTTGAGGTGCTTATAGGGGGTGATCTGAATACCCGTGTAGGCCTCGCAGGCGTCGATAAATGCATAGTAGGACGAAACGACAAGCGGGGGGGTGAAGCAGACACCGCCGCCCACGTTGTTCACGTTCGAGGTCGAAAAGATGTAGAGCGAGGACTGCCGGGTGAGCGCGAGGCTGTTTACCTTGCCCAGGTGCACCGCCTCGATGTAAAAGCCGATGATGTGATTACACGTGAGGCGTCCATCCAACACCGTCCCCGTCGCCTCATCCTTCTTATAGACAACGTAGCCGTCCGTGTTGTACGGGTGCGAAGCGTTGATGATGGGGTCTGCGCAGTAGTAGTAGTAGATCGTCTTAACAGCCTTGCCGCCATCCTCGCACGTGACATAGGCCTGCGCGTCTTCGATGTTGAAGGCCTTACCGCTCGTCCAGTTGCCCCACGCGGCTTCGCTCTGGTTCACATAGGGGTCCAGGTACATGGGCGCCCACGAGCCGTTGCGGGGGAAGAGCTTATCGGCTAAATAGTCCGCGCGCCGCGTGTAGTACGGCGGCAGCACGCCCTCCACCGTCGTGCTCGCGTTGACCGTAAAGGTGCCGTTCAGCAGCCGCGCAGGGACGTAGGTCGTGCGGTTGCCGGTGTAGTTGTGGTAGTAGCACCAGGGGTAGCTGCGGAAGCACTCGGAGAGCGAGAAGGTGTTAGACGTGCTGTTCACGAGATCCGTCTCGTCGCCCGACGGCGGGTTGCGCCACATCTCGAATGTGCTGATCAGCTCATCCTGAAAGATAACCGGGAGCCCTAACAGGTTCCAATTGGGTACGAGCCGCCGCACAGAGTCCTCGATGGACGATGTCACGTCCTCATCAGCTGCTTCCGGAAACATACTTGTGTTGTAGACGTAAGGGGTGAAGGCGTCGCTGTCGAGGAACAAGTTCAGCCGCGCCATGGCGGTGGCGCACTGCCGCGCGCTGACCTCGAAGTGCTCCAGGACAAGGTCCATCAGCATGGCGTTGCGAGCCATGTTGGTTGACACTAAGCTCGCCACGTGCTTGTTCGCGATTTGGTCGTTCAGGAAGAGAAACATGGTAATGAGCGCGATCAGCACCGCACAGATGAAGAAACCATACCCAGAGAGTAGGTAACCCAACTTGATGGAAGGGAACAGACCCCTTCCATGTGGCATCCTTCTAGTTGCACAATGCACAAAAAAAGAATACTGAGAAAGAAAAAAGAAATAGTAAAAATAAAAAAAAACAAAAATAAAAAGGAAATGCAATGAAAAATGACTCCAAAAAAATATAGTAATAGATGTAAATTATTGTTTTTTATCTCTTCGTTTTGATTCGTTTTTTTTTCCTTTATTTCCTTTAATTCACTCTGGTGAGGGTATAGGAGGAGAGGTATTGTTTCTCTCTCACTGTATAATTATATTTAACAGAGAAAGAGCAAAGGCTGTAAGCACGAGAAGAATAATAGAGAGAGAGAGAGAGAGAGAGAGAATGTGGAATTCCATGCTTAACATTGGCATTATAAGTAGAGAATATATCACAACAGTGAAGAAGTACAAAACTACCATCAAGAAGAAGAGGGAAGCAAAAACAGAATATTGTTGTGTTATTAGAGTTCATTAACAAAAAAAAAGTATGTAAATAGTATTCAAAAAAAAAGTGAATTCATACAATTGTAGCCATTGCCTCACGCAACACGCAACACTTATTTGGTGTCTATAAAAACATCCTTCAAGTCAAACCGATGCTTCCTCTGCTTCATCCCATTACTGTCAGCAGGAGTCGGTGTCTCCGCTTCTGCGTCACCCTCCAACACGTCGGGTGCGGACAAGTGGGTACGTAGAGACGTCATGAGCGGCAACAGACGCAAGAGGTGGTTCTCGTACAAAAACACATGCGCCGGTAGTGGATGGACGTTGTGTGGCGGGTCGCTGAAGAAGGGAGAGGAGCCCGTTTGGCTCGCATGACGCAGATGATCATCCGGTAGCACGAAGCAGCACCGCTCCACGTACGAAGCCGGATACTGATGTACCCATTTCTCCAGCCACCTTTGGGTGGCGAACTGATTATAACCAACCCCTGTCTGAGCATGCGTCGGCGCCGTATGATGCTGCAGAGGAGAGGAGAGCGGGGAGGAGGACGGCAGCGGCAGCGGTAGGTCGAACACCGTTTCCAGATCGAGGTGCGTTATACGCACGTGCGCACTCGTGGACGCCGTCGATGATGGGGAGTGCTCATCCTGAATAAAGAGCTGCATCCGATTCTGCCTCTCGAGCAGATCGCTCAAAGAAGCGGAGGTAGGAAGACAACACTCATGCTGGTTGGCATACCTCTCCATGGCTAGCACGGCATGGTAATCGTTCAGCGAAATCAAGTAGGTCCTCGGCTTCCCCTCCTCCTGGGGGTCGGAGGCCACCAATGCCTTTAGCTTTGCCAGGCTGCGCGCCATCTGCGCCTGGGACCAATCACGGGTGATGTCTAGAACAGAAAGTGGGGTCCGCGCTCGCAAGATGACGTAATGATCTGTCCCGCTCGCGGTAGGGTTGGGATCATGTGTCATACCATCCGTAGTGGTGGTAGTGTTTTCGGCCGCCACCGGCTGCCCGTGCGCATCCAGCCTCCAGATGGAAGGATAAGGGTTCCTGCTACTCGTAGCCTCATGCGGCTGCTCGGTTGGCGTCGTCAGGAGGCGGATACACGATTCAATCCAATGCGTGTACGTGGCAACCGTGGCGATGTGCGGGTGCGGATCGCCTAGAAACTCCAGGAGAAGCCGCTCCTTTATAGAGGCTAGCTCCTGCGCCATGGAGTGCAACAGCTCCAGCAGCAGTAGCGGAGGGCCCTCGTCATGTGCGGTGTGCAGCTGGCGGTTAGGCTGTATCTTGGATAGGGCGGTCTGTGTTTCGGACAGCCATGACGCAAACACAGACTCGGCAAAATCGCTCTCCGCCGTCGAATGGCGCTGCTTTAGTGGAAACCGCTTCTTGTGCGTGTTCGTCTGTTCCTTCTTGTGAAAATAGTTATAGAACCGCTCGTTCAACTCCGCGCGACAGATTAAGAAGCGGAGAAACAAGCACCGCCACGCAAAGTAGTAATAATTGGGATTACTACAAGTCGAAGACGCGCGTGAGGCCAGATCCAACACGTCGTACATTGCATTGTACATGGCCGGTTTTGCTGGGTGGTAGGGTTGGATGACGGACGAGAGCAGCAGCATGTTCGAAGCACCGAAGTGAAACACACTCTGTGAAATGCTGAACTTTTGGTCGACGAAGTTCAACATTCGCAAATATATATTTTGAACCACATCCGGTATGTTGTTGTGCTTGCTCGTAGTACTGGGACTAGTAGGATTGCTGTTGAGAACAATGTTGTTTTCCGCAAGCAGCAGGGGCAGCAGCAACAGCTCCTCCGCGCGCTCGCCTCGCCTGTGTGACTGCTCAAACGGATTCTGAAGCGTGTTAAAGAGACTGGTCGCCCTGCTTTTATTTACATTCCGACACGCCGGCACGTCCGGTGTTGTCGTCGTCAGCTGCGGGCGGCCCAGCGCCTGCAGCAGGCAGGCGTGAATCGCAGTCTGACTCGCGCGAGGGTGCAACACACCTTCCGCTGAGTGTGTCAGCACAAAGTCATACAGCTCCGCCACGAGGGTGGAGATCGTCGGCGTCGGCGGCGCCTCCGCGTCCGCCACGACGTGGGCGCCCTCGAACGTGTACAACGCCTGCACCAGGGCCAGCCACACGCGCCTCGTGAGGTCGCCGCCGGAGACAAAAGAGGCGCGGCGCGCCGCCGCCTGCGGCGCGGGGTGGGCACCAGCGGTAAGAAAGGAGAGGAAAGGGATGTCCTCGTGACAGCGGTACCCGATGGCGGTCTCCAGCAGCAGCCGCTCAAACAACGTGCGGAGGCTCTGAAACCGCTCCATCTTGTAGCTGACAGAAGGCACCGCCCCGCCCCGCGACGGCGGGTGATTGACCGCGCCGTTGGCGAGCGCGCGGGCGAGCACAATAAGGAAGCAGAACACTTCCTCCGGCATGGCGTAGAACAGGTCGTACTGGCTGCTTGGCGCGGCCGCGCGCGGGTCGCCCGCCTCCTCCCGTCGCGCGAGCTGCTCGTGTCGACGTTTGATGTCCGTGTAGCGCATCAATAACATATACGCAAACTCGAACGCGCCGGTCTCGTCATGCGGCGGCGGTGCAGAAGCGTGGACCCGCAGCGCCGGTCCGTGAAGAGCGGCGAGCGCACCGGAGAGGTCCAGCAGCGTGGGCGCCGCCGCCGCCTCGCCCGCCGCGAGGCAGCACGCACACAGCAGCCACAGGCTGTCCGGGCCCGCTGCCTTCACGAAACTCGTATCCATGGAAGGGGCATCCGCACGCGCGTGCTGCTGCTGCTGCGCCTCAATTGTCTCCAATAAGTGCAACACAATGCGTCGGGACAGCTGCTTCTCGCCGTAGAAGGCAAGCAGCTCCAGCAGCGCGCGAACCACCTGTGCGTGTCGCGAGCGCACGAGCTGATGCCGCTCCGCATTGTCGAAATACAAATTCACCTGAGGCGTTTCCACGTTGAAAGGGATGTGGTGCTTCCCCGTCGCGTCAGCCGGAGGCGGCGGCGAGAACAAAAACTCGCAGCACGGGCCTAGCCAGCTCTGGACGTCGTTTTGCAAAAATGTCTCGTGTTCAGAGAGGTAATCAATGCAGGGATCATTCGCAGTGGGGTGGTGGTGATTGTCATAGGCAGCTAAAAGGGCCGCTTCCTTCTTGTGTGCGTGCGGCATGGCGTACGCAAACAAAAGTATAAAGTCCTCAGGAGACAGAAACGGCAGCACGCACCGGAGCTGCTCGGACTCCGACCGCTCGACCGCCGCGCCGTCCTCCAACAACAACCGCAGCTGCGCGTACAGGCGAATTAAGATTTGCTGCGGTCGCAACGCATTAAGAATCCCCATTTTGATAAAGTTATAGATAAAGGGCGACAGCGTGAAGGGGCTACGAACCACAGATGCACATGGGGCTTCCTGTTCACTTACGTTTTTCTTATCAACATTAGGAGTGTTACTCTTCTTACTTCCCATGGTCGTGAGATCAAACACGCCTACGAGGTCTAACACCTGGTCTTTATAGAAGGAAGCGGTTTGCACGGTGCCCTTCTCCGTCGCGGCGCCAGCTCCTGTCTGCATTTCCGATGCGTCACTGCGATGATGCTGATGCTCGATCATCTTTTGAACCTCCTTTCGTAGCAAGTGCGAGTGCCTTTTAAACAACGACCAGTGCTTCTCCCTCAAATTGGTGTTCGGCGCCTGAGTATTACGGTTCGGGGTCGCGGCTGCCGTCGTCAGCAAGTGGTTCGTCGTATGCATAAAACGTGTGGACAGTGTGAGTACATTGTTATTATTAGTATTAGCATTAGTATTAAGCTGCAGGAGAGGATATAGACTCACACATCTCTTGAAGAACATTTTTTTTTCCTTTTACTATTATTATTATTATTAGTTTCAACAACAAAAAAAGATTCTCTTTTTCTTCTTTTTAGAGGAGTTTATAAACAAAAAGAGGTAAGATGGAGAGGAGAACAGTAATGTATATCAACACAATCTACGAAAGCCACAAAAAGAAAAGGAAAGCAGTATATGACACTCATTCCTAACAACAATACATTGGTATTCTACAGCAACAATGTATCCTATCAAATACACACACACATGCATACACACTCTCTCTCTCGCCGATGTGCTAGGACGGCGATGCCGGCACGATGACGGGCACCGCCTTGAGCGTGCGCGCGGTGCCCATGTACAGCAGCGGCGGCGGCACCGCCCGCAACCCCGCGAGCGCCGCGGCGACCGCTGGGGGATAAACATGCCGATTCGGCAGGACGCGGCAGACGGCGGCGCCGCAGCAGCCGCAGTCGCCCTTCGGCACGTAGTACCGCGCGCGCGTGTTCTCGTCGCGCAGCTGTCGCTCTGCCCACCGCCGCGCGCTCGGCCGCGCGCTGCGCACGCCTGACCCGCGCACCGCCACCAGGTCCCCCTCCACCGGGAGGCCGCGGCTCGCGGCCGCCGTCTCCGGCACGTAGGCAGACAGCCCCAGCGACGGCCGCCGCGACACCGCCGGCGGCGGCGCGGCGGTGGCGGCAGCACCCGCCTGCGCCTGCGCGAAGACATCCATGGACACGGTGCGGACCGGCATGGGAGCGGTGATGGTGAGGGCGGCCGCGTCCGCGCGCAGCGCCGCGTAGTAGGGGTTCCAATAACGGTACGTGTAGGGGGCGGCGGCAGGCGCGGGAGATGCATGCTCACACAGCGGCGACGCGAAGAAGGGCCATCCCTGGCGGTGCGCGCCCGGCCCCTCACTGTAGACGTAGTCCAAATCAAAGCTGCTGAAGAGTGGAGAGGAGCAGCGCCGGCAGCAGTACAAATAATAACACGACGACGAAGGAGAAGAAGCGGAGGCATCCGCACCTGTGTGCGGTGTGGGCGGTTCACCCTCCAGAGGTGTGAAGGGTGGGTCCAGCAGCAGCGGGTTGGGGCCATCGGTGGGACGCGGTCGGCTCGCTTTGGTCTTCGCGGGGCCCGCTGCTGCCTCGACACCGCGCTTCCACCTGTTCAGGTTCTTCTGCAAGCCGGCGTGTGATGGCGCGCCGCTCGAGCGCATGGCGAACACAGCATGCAGAGAGGGGCGAGAGCCGAAATGGGTTGATGACGGAAAGGAAAAAAACCGAAGCATCTTCTTTTTTACTAATATGTATTAAAAGAGTTTAACTGTGAATAATAAAAGTAATAGTAGTAGATGGAGACGCGCCACTACACCTTTTCTACATAAGAAGGGAGAGGGGGGAAAAAAAAGGAGTAAGAAGAGATACGATATAGGAACTAAACATACATATATACATGTACATAAAGAGCAAAGAGATGAATCGTCATATTCTGTCTTTCCAAACGATGATGTAACTCCGTGACTGTTTGTTTGTGTGCACTCTTTTTTTTAATAAATTAATTAAATGTACTAAATTAGTGTTGTGCTTTTTTCGTTAGTTGAACAATTAATACATATATACATATATATATACGGAAACGGAAAACCAAAGTAAGTGACCAACCGCAAACAGAAACCGAAACACCGACGCCGTCCGTCAAAGAAGAACAAAAACTATTATTGTACTTTATTTCGTCCTCTCACCTTCTTTATTTCTTCTTTCCCTTTTTCTTTGCATTTTTGTTCTTCTGATTATTAGTGTTATTATTCGACCTATTGGCACTGGCGTCTGCATTCTCCTTCTCGTCCCTCTCCGCGGCCTTGGACAGATGCGTCATCTCCTTCTTCAACACGGCCACCAGATTATTCTTCACGTACAAAATGGACTTCGCCGAGCGCAGCACGCACGTCGATTTCTGTCCCTGGCTGTTGCGGGCGCGGATAATACACTTCGACGGCAAAATGTCGGTTTTCTGCACACGTACCGCATCGCCGCCCTCCGGCGCCGGCGACGACGTCGTCGCCGTCACCTCCGTTGCCTCCTCCACAATCGGAAAGTAATAGTTCCTCCCGTTCTGGGCTAGGAAGGCCTTCACGCTCTCCTCCAAGACGGCACCGCCGTCGGCGGCCGCGGCGGCGCCGGTGAGCAGCGGGTGGCGCAGCAGCATCTCTTCTTCCACCAACAGCCGCTCCCACTCCTTCTTCGCGACCACCGTCTGCTCCGGCGGCCGCGCACTCGCGGGCCGGTCGCCGCCGGTCACGACGGCGAGCAGCCGCGCACCGACCACGCCACCGCGCGTCAAGACGTCCGGCGGCGGCGCCGCCGATGAGGCAGACTTGCGCTTATTCAGAATCATATTCGCCGCGATGAGGAGCTGCTCGCGCAGATAGGTGCGACCCTCGTCGCTGACGTCCGCCGGGGCCACCGGTGCGAGCGCGTCGGACGGCGCGGGCTCCGGCATGTAGCCGACCTCCGCCGCCTGGGCGTAGGCACTCAGCACGTACGCTTTCGCGTCCGCAAGCCGCGCCAGGCGCTGCCGCACACTCCGCGCCTGGCGCGCGGCCGCGCGGCGCGCCACCACCGCCTGCCGCTTCGCCGCCTCCCCCGCCGACGCCAGCGTCGGTGCGGTTTTTTCCGAGAAGCCGCCCTTCAGCACAAACCAGATGGAGCCGCCGTTCTTGTTCTTCGCGCGGCGCGGCGCCGGGCCGGCTGGTGACCTCGCCGCGTGGTCCAGCTTCTCCTTCTTCGCGCTCCGCGCTTTGCTCTGGCGCACGGCGCGGTCCTCCGCGGCGACCGCCTTCGCCAGGTGGAAGAACTTTCCCACGTCGGACAAGAACTGCTTCTCGTCACGCAGCGGGCGGCAGCCACTGTTGCTCGCCATGCTGTTGCTTTTTTATTTATTTATTTATTTATTTATTTTTTTTACTTTGCGATATAGAGACCACGTTCATGGGGTTTGAAAGGGAGGAAAGGAAGAAGGAAGAAAGATGCAAAGACACAAACACATGAAAATGATAATAATGGAAGAGGAACAGATTATTATTACTATTATTACTACGACTAATATTGTTTTCTTTTTTTTTTTTAAGCAATACAAATTGTGTGTACTTATTAGTTTATATGTTTTGATTAAACGGGTATGCATTATTATGATAAGTAGATTCAGTTGATGTTGTTATTCTCACCTTTTTGTTTTTGTTTTCAAAAACACAAAAAAAGAAAAAAGGAAATAAAACAAAGAAAATTAAAAAAGGCTTAAAAGCTTTTTTTACTATATTAATTCAGTTATTTATGTAGATAATGGTAAAATAGTTTCAGTAATGATGTGAGGAAGAATCGGTTAAGAGTATAACACTGAACAGCAAAGGAATGAAAACAAGGAGAAGGGGGGAAGAAAAGAAAAAGAAAAAGAAAAAGAAAGTACATTTTTTGTTTTATTTGTTTTGTTTTGTTTTTTTTCGCATGTATCGCTAAGTCTGAATGAACCGCAGTATACTTTGTTGAATGATCAACACTAAATTTTTGAACTTTGTCTTGGCACTCAGTCCTAGTCGGATATTATTGTTATTAGTTGTATTCCCGACCGACAGAAGCAGCACAATCATCTCCTTCACATGGGCATCAATCTGCTGCATAGCCTCACCGATGGCATTCGGGCCTGCAGCCGCAAAGGCCCCACTAAGTCGCTCCATGATGATTTTGTTATACACAATATCGTAAAACACGTTCTGCAAATCTCCAATCTTGTTAGGATTTGCGCCATCACTCGTAGGCTGCTGCTGCTGCTGGATGTAGCAAACAGCAATGTTCTGACACACATTCCCAATCTCGCCGAGCAACAGAAAGTTCTTCGCATCGCTCACGTCAAACGTGAAGCGGTACGCGTGCGGGCCCGCCGGCAGCGCGCTCGCGGACGCACTCGTCGCCTGATCCGGCGCCTCCATGTAAAACAGCAAGTTGAACATCTGAAACGGCAGGTGGTAGACAATGAACTCCTGCATAAAGTAAGTATAGTTGCTGACCGCCGCCGCCTCCGCCGCGGCGTCGCGCGCGTGTGGCGCGGCGGCGGTGCCATCCGGCGGCAGCAGCGACCGCGGCGGCTGCGTGTGTAGGGTGCGCACGAGCGTCTGCAGTGCGGACTTGCCAATCTCCAGGTCGGCGGGCAGCAGCAGCGACAGCAGACACTCGTTGAGTATTTCCGCAAACACGGTGCGCTTCGCCTTGTCGGCGGCGTCCGCCTCCGCTCCGGACGCGCCGCGGAGGTACCACAAGACGTTGTTCAGCAGGCCATGCGGGTTCGGCTGGGGGATCAGATTACACAGCTGGAAGAGAAGGAGGATGTAGCACTTGTAGGACTCCGCCAACTCGCGGCCCTCATCGCTCAGCACGTTCAGCTGCGGCAGCACGGTGAGAAAGCTGGAGAGCGGTCCGTCCGCGCCGGACGCGGCGGCCGCCGACGGAGGCGCCCAAGACACCAGCAGCAGACGCTCCAGGGAGCTCACCCCATGCAGCTTCTCAAACAGCGCGGACGTGTAACTCTCCAAAAAGACGATATTCGCGTTCGTGTTGCTGCAATCGGTATTGGCGGACACCATTAACAGCTTCGGAAGGGTCTGTGTGGTCAGGCGTATGAGCTTCGTCAGCTCCGGAACGGACTGAATGCAGTAGAAGAGCATCTGAGAGAGAAAATAAAAAAAGCCGTCGTTGCCGTTCGGATTCGCAGTTGAATTAGTGTTCGTCAGGAAGGGAATCATTTGCTGAAAGTACGCGAAGAAGATGTCGCGAAGAAGGATTTGCGTGACGACAATGTTCGACAGCGCGCGCAGGTGACCCGGTGTGTGGCTCTCTTTTTTATCACTGAAGAATAAAAACAACACTTTTGTCGTGACGTGCTCCTGGATAAGCCCTCCTATTTTCGCATTCAGCACACTCTTCAACTGACTGTACAAGACTTGATTCGAGCTATAATTTGCATTATTATTGTTATTGGTCGTGTTTGTTTGACTGTTATTAATGTTCGTGTTGTTATGGAAGCCCTTCAAACAGGCAGTGAGGGCGCCTAGGTGGCCACACAAGGTTTGTATGTAATCCATGCTCGCGTTGCCATTCTGCGCATTCGATAAAGCATCCAGTGTCACACTTAAAGGCTCGATCATGGATCTCAGATAGAGCAGCGTCTTGAGCTCCATGCTGTTGTCGACCAGACAGTCTAGATTAGTCGTATTGTTATTACTATGGTGTTGAAATAACATTTGAACATCATTCTGAAACAAAATGGAGATCAAAACACCGACAGACTCGAACAGCTCTTTCCGATCCGCTTCCGAGAAGAGCGCCGGATGCGGCGCTGCCGCACCGGCCTGCGACGACGGGCACATAAGCGCCAACAAGGCCTCCAGCATCGGCTCCGCGAAGGGCAGCAGCTCCAGCCGCAGCTCGGAGATGAAGTGTTGAAAGTAGTAACAGATACGGGACCGCGTCTTGGCGTTCACCGCGTTCTGAATCCCGACGGGCGACAGCAGGAACTTCTCGAGTAGAACCGAGACAGCCTGGTTGGCCTGCTGCGGCCGCTGCTTTTGAAAGCGGAAGAAGAGTGCGTAGCGGTCCATGACCTCGAAGAAGCTGACGTGGACTGCGGGACTGTTTGCGTAGTACTGCAGTACGGGAGAGCATAGCAAGGCCTCGATGAGATGATTCACAAAGGACGTCATGTACTCCACCTGCGGATTATTATTATTATTACTATTGCTATTGTTGTAAAGTGTATCTAAACGGAAGGACTCGCCCATTTCGTAGACGTAGCGGAGAACGGCCTCCGCATCGTCGTCCGTGATCCTGTGGCCCTGCTGATTCTGCTCCGGCGGCTGGCTGACGAAGTGCACGAGCTCATTCACCTTCATCTGGACGTGATCCCGGACAAAGTTGATCGCGGCGCTGGTCGCACTGCTCTGTGTATTCATCCTCCGAAAGATGGTACGCAGGAGCTGATAGTACAGTTTACGGACCTCTACGACGCTCTCATTGTTCTCCCAGTAAAGCTCATTAATGTACTTATTAATATACTTGATCCGCGTCAGCTGAAACGACTTTTCAATCAGTAGCTGCAACTCCTCGTCCGTGAGGAGCATACAATTATTATTATTGTTGTTGAAAGCAGATCCATTCGCCGCCGCGGCCGGCGCCGAGGCGGCCGACGGCTGCAGCACCGCAGCGATGGTCGTGTTCTTGATGTAGTTTTGGAAAAACGTCAAGAAGTGCTCTGTGGAGGTCAACGCGTGTAGGGGGTAAAGGAGGATGAGAATGACGTACGCGCTGCGATGCAGCACGTAGTTGATGTTCTGCAAGAGATCCAGCGACAGCGCGGACAGGGGGATATCTGGGATGACATAACTGCTACTCGTGGCACTACTCAGCTGCTGCTGTATACCATTATGATTCGTATCCCTCGATGTGTAGAGGTTTGTGAGGGTCTCCAACAGCGCCAGGAGCTGCTCCGCCATGACCGACGCAAACTTGCAGAGCGTTTGAAAGTACGTGAAGAGGCTGTTCGTGGTGCCACTCGCGGGCCCGGCATCCAACGTGTCGAGCGCGGCGCAGGCCATGCGCTCATTCGCTGGCAGACCGGCTTGGCCGGCGCACAGCACATTCGCCTCAAACCGGTCCACCATGTTGTACGGAATGCGCAGCGACCACAGACCGTCGAACGTAATGCAGCTCGAGTTGCTCTCCGTAAGCTCCGCGGTGAGGGCCGCGTCGCCGCCGCCAGACGGAGACCCGCCGCCAAATCCGTTCGGCGCTGCGAAGAGCGGCGATGCCGCCGCGGCCGCGGACGACAGCGCCATAAGCCGCTGCTGCTGCAGGAACTCAAAGACGAGCTCCGGCAGCCGCGCCTCCAGCCGAAAGGCACCCATCGTCTCCACCTTGAGCCCGGGCTGCTGCTTCTTTTGCGCGAGCGCGACGAGGCAGCAGAGCGCTGGCGCCTGTAGGTCCGAGACCGCGCCCGCCGCGGCCGCCTGTGCGTGGGGCTTGTACAGCGGCTGCAGTGACGGCGGCGGCGCGTGGCCGGAGGGCGTCTGCGCGAGGGTGTAAAAGAGCTCAATCCAGTTCGTATTATTATTATTATTATTATTATTATTATTACTATTGGTATTGGTGTTGTTCGTATTAATATTCAGTGTCGGTATTAAGAGCGAGACGTCAATCCACTCAATGTAGTTTTGCAGAATCTGCAGTGTCAACACACCATTCTCCACCGTCTTAGCGGTGCTGAGGCTCGGCGCCAGACACGAGCCACCGTGGCGGGGCGGGGATGCGGCGGCGGCAGCACCAGCAGCAGCACCCGCAGCTGTGTTTAGAATCGCATAAAACACACGCAGTGTATCGGCCATCACACCCTCGCGGACATAATCCTTCAGCAGGTTCATCACCACCGTCGAGCTGCTACTACTACTCGTCGCATTACTCATCGACATGGGCATGGCTGGATTAGCATTATTGTTATTATTACTAGTATTGGTGTTGCTATGATTATTGTTATTATTATTCAGCTTTCGCTCCGCAGCATCCCGACCTAATTCTTCATGCAAGTATTCAAAAATGCGCAGATAGTAAAGAATGGAGAGCTCCTGATGGAGGTCACTGATGCGGTGGCCTTGCGGCGGCGGTGAGTTGCTTCCATTGTTCGCGTTGGTCGAGAAGCCCAAGTTTGTCGTTCGACGGAGTAACTCCAACAGGTCGTTGAAAAAAATGGACCAGTAGGGAACAAGGCCAAAGGTAAACAGCGTCTGGGTCATCAGCTGCGCATGCTTATTAATGATGTACTCCGTTCGGTTGATACGGTAGGCATTACTATTTGTCAGATGATTACTGCTCATCAAACCACTTGTCGACGGCGCAGCGCTGTTTTTCAAGATGCGCCCGCTGGTTAAGTAGCGGAAGATAAACGGAAAGATGTTCTGATAGATCGCCTCGAGCTGTGCCATCACGGCAGCCTCCTGCGCCGCGGGGTGCGCGCTGCTGGAGGTGGCCGGGTGGCTCGGGAGGACGGACTGCGCGATCTGCGGAAGGTGCAGAAGAATGGTGTTCAACGCCCAGAACAAACGAATGTCGTTCTCGCTTTGGCTGTGCGGCTGCTGCGGCCCCTCATCCCCCTCATCCACATGGTCGATGCTTTCGTTATTCAGAATGTGGAAGCTCAGGTTAAGACCCTCCGAGCTACTCTGGAGAGACAGTAAAAAGCGCTCGGCATCCACCCGCGCGGCCGCTGTCATCTGCGCAGGATCAAAGTGGTGCGTGATGTAAAGCGCCTGCGTGAAGAACTCCAGCGTCGTCGCGGGGGCAGACATGGCGCTAGGTACTAAGGAAAGGGTGGCGGGAGGTCGACAGTAACTATATAAGAATGATCAATAAGTAAACAAATAAATGAAAAAAAAAACTAAAAAATAACTTTTGATTTCTTGATTCTTCCTTTCTTTGCTAGTAAAATGATTCGTTTTTTTTTACGTTTTTTTTCACGTTCTTCTAGAAGTTATACCAATGCTAATTGAAATGAAGTGAAAGAGGGAAAAGATGAAAAAGGGAGAGAGACGACATGAAGCACACACACGAAAAGAAAAGAAAAATATTTACACATGATAGAGAATACACTTCATGTAATATGTAGGTTGTATGAAACTATGCTTTTATTGTTGTTGTTTAGCTTTGCTTGTTTGTATCTCTGTCAGATTATTTGATTGCGTTAGCTGTTATTCACACACACTACAAAAATGAAAAAAAAACGAAACTCCATACACCCCCACCCGGTCGCCTAGAGCCACGGCGACCACCCCTCGAACATGCAGCTGAGATGCTCCGGCAGCTGCGCGGCGGCCGTCAGCGCCGCCGCGCAGCGCAGGGGCGGCAGGCACTCCTCCGCGGTGGCGTGCGGCCCGTCCAACAAGTAGCCACTGAGCTTCGCCGCCGTCCGCGCGAGCGCGCGCCGCGCGTCAGCCGGGCTGCCCCGCTTCTTCGCCTTCTTCTCCGACTGGCTCTGCGGCGGCGGCGGCGCGCGGCCCTTTCCCCGCGGCGGCGCCGCACGCGCCTCTGCCGGCGCGGCGGCCCCCGCCCCCGCGCCGCGCACCGTCCAGCGCGTTAGCGGGTCGTGCACGAAGGCGCTCAGCACCCGCAGGATGAGGTCGCGCTCCGCCCGCAGCGCCGCGAGGGCGGCCGCGCCGTCGGTCAGAAAGCCGCCCGCGGTGCCGCGCACACCGAGGCCGTCCACGACGTTGCGGGTGCAGCGGAAGGGCACGCGCTCCGGCATCGCCAGCAGCAGCCCCTGGTCGAGTGCGATGCCGAGGTCAATGTGCACGAGCGTGCCGGTGCGGCAGTCGAGCAGCAGGTTGCCGCCGTGGCGGTCGCCGAGGCCGACGATGAAGCCGACCATGCTGCCCACCGCCGCGCTCCGGCGGTAGGCGGCGCGCCGTGCGACCCACTCCGCCGCCGCGGTCGCCGTGAAGTGCTCGAGGAAGAAGTAGTGCAGCGCCGGGGTGTAGTGCTGATAGAGCTCCAGCAGCCGCTGTGTGCGCGGACGGGTGTTGCAGACCCGCGCGGCCGCACCCGACTGTACGAAGCAGCTCACCTCCTGTAACAGGCGGCGGCAGGTGCGGGTCGTGATCTCCTCCGGGAAGTAGCGTTCGTGCGCACCGGGCTCGTCGCCGCTGCCGCTGCCGCCGCGGAACACGCCGGCGATGTACTCGCCGAAGCTGACCGTCTGATCCAGCCACTGCAGCACACCGGCGGTGGGTGCGAGGGGCACGACATGATAGGTGTGCATGTGGAACGGCGGCCGCGACGGCGGCGCGGTGCCGCCGCGCTCCTGCTGCTTCTGGAAGATGAAGTTCGCGAGCCCAAAGACCTGCTCCAGCAGCGCATCCTGGCGCATGTCGTCGTTCTGCTTCAGCAGCTCGCGGATCTGCCGGCCGTCGCTCAGCAGCAGCGTCAGCACCTTGGGCACGTTGATGCCGCCCGCGAGATGGTAGTAGGGCTGGAAACGGACGATCGTCGGCAGCAGGGACGAGGCGTAGGGTGCCAGCGGGCACGGGCCGGCGCGCGCCGCCCGCGGCCCCGGCGCCGGGTCGTGGTACAGAAAGAAGTGGCCGGACGTGTGGTGCAGCACGCCGGTCGGAATCAGCGTCGGCGGCGGGAGGTGCCAGCGCCGCGCGTCGCCCAGCAGCTGGTAGTCGCTCGGAATGCTGATGCGCTGCGTCGTGTGCGAGGACGCGGGCGGGGGGGCCGTGAAGGCCAACTCGAGATAGGCCGCACTCAGCTGCTCCGCCTCCGAAACGAGAAGAGACAGCATCGGATTCCGGGCCTCCGGGGAATTCGGCCGCTGGTTTTTTAAGGCGTGCAGAATGCGTTTCACCGCGTCAATCTTGTCTGCATCCGCGCTGGTTGTCTTTGCCGTCGCGGTCGCCGCCGTCCGCGGCCCGCCACCGCCGCCGCCGTACTGCTCCGCGCGCTGCACCGTCAGCAGCGACCACACGCACTCCAGTGGGTAGTCACGCGCCACGCGGAACACCACGTCCTCGAGGAAGTTTCTCGCCTCCGGGGCGGGCGTTGGCGGGCGGCCGCCCGATCCCAGCCGCGCGGCGAGCTGCGCATATAAGCACAGAAACACCTGCGACGGAATGATCCGAAATGCCTTCTCCAAAATAGCCTCATCGCTGTTCGTCGCGGTAGTAGTGGCAGTCGCGTTACTGCTACTGCTCGCCTCGTCGTCGTTGTTCTCTCGATCCGCATCCGCCCCCTCATCGCCCTGCGCGTGGTAGTCGCCGAGCCATATCTCAATGAAGGAAAAGATGGCGGAGAGCGTGCGCTCCTCATCCCTGTGGTGGTTCCGGTCCTTGTGCGGCTGGCATTGATAGTTAAACTGCAGGAACCGCGCGAAGGCGTTGAGGGCGCTGCGTCGGTACAGCGCGTAATTCTCCAGCTCCTTCTTCTCCTCTTCTTCATTCCTGTCGATCTCCATTTTGAGCTGCGTGATGCGGTGCCGCAGCAGCTTCATTTCCTTTTCATCCATCACGAAGGTGCTGTTTTTGTCCGCGTGTAGCTCCTCCATCGTCCTTTTCCGCCCCATGAGTGCGCGCAGCTCCCTTTTGCTCTCACAAATCGTCCGCTTCAGCGCGGCGAAGTAATCCGTGTTCCCGCCGTGCGGTGCGCCGGGGTGCGCTGGCTGGTGCGGCTGCCGGTTGCCTTTGCTTTCCAAACTCTTCGCCAGCGCGAGACACAGCATCGCGAAGGTATAGCTGCAGACACCACTCTTGTCGTTGGACGCGACGTGGCTGAAGAAGGGGTCGCGAATCAAAAAGTACAGGGACGTGTCGTCATCCGCCGCCTCCCCACTCGCACCACGCGTCCCGTGCGGAGAGCGGTGCAGCTCGCCGGAGGGGTCCGCGCTGCACCGCCACCGGATCAGCCGCAGCACCAAAGACGGGTTGTGCACGTAGTCCAGGAAGTTGCTGTCCGCCGGCGGCCGCGCCGCGCCGAGCGCGGCAAAGCCCGGCTGCAACAGGGCGAGCGCTGCGGCCCCCCTCCCGCAGGCCCACAGCGCGTCCGCGCGCAGCAGCGTCAGCTGCATCCGGTGCCGCGCGGCGGCCTCGCTGTCGACATCCACGTGCGGGCCACGCGATGCGTGGCACCGCTGTTGCAGTGCCTCCAGCTGCGCCAGCCAGTGGAGCACGAGCAGCGGCCGCCGCGCGTCGAGGGCGCGCTGAAGCGCGCCGCCACGCGGCATGTCGGGTCGATCCACCGCAGCGCCGGGGGTCGCCACCAGCAGCTGCGTGAGCAAGGCCTCGTCGTGTAGCACGCCTGCGATGGCGATCTGCACCGCCGCGGTGGCGAGCGTCGCGCCACACGACGGCTGCGGCGCCCAGCGGCGGCGGAGCGCCTGCCCCACCCGCTCCCGAAGGCTGCTGCCACCACCACTACCCGTCGTAGTCGCTGCTGCATCTGTGTGATGGAAGAGAGCCTCGTGTAAGCACACTTCCACATCCTTCAGCACCGTGCAATCGCTGATGAAGGCGTAGAAAGGGCTGGACGGGGAGGACGGGTGGTGACGCAGCAGCATCCGCTGGTGCTGGACTGCCTGCAGCTGCACCCGTATCTCATCGAAAAGATAGATGTTATGATTAGTATGGCCATCCGTGTGACTGAGATACAGATCTTGCTGCTCGCTCCGCTGGAACAGGCGATGGAGGGTCAGCAAGAGAAGGGTAAAGCGTTTGTGATAGGTTGTGCCGGGCGCCGCCGCCGTCGGCCGGTCCTGCAGCCGTTGAAGTTCGCAGCGGAGCAACGGCGGAAACACCGCCGTCCGATCATCGTGAAACCACTCCCCGCTCTGCCATGCGAGTTCGAAGAATAAACTCTCGTACGAGTCTCTGTCGCTGCCACGGCCAAGCCCACCGTCGCCCGCCGCCAGCGGCGCGGGTGCGTCCCAGCGGCGCAGCAGCTGCGCCGCATAGACCCCGTGCCGCGCAGGATCGTCCCCCCATGCAGAAGGCAACGGTGGCTGTGCGGGCGGCGGCACCCCATGCCGCGCGGACAGCGTGAAATAGGCGCTGGCCGCGCTGAGCGTCTGCATTGCCCGCTCGTACTCGCCGCGCTCCATGCAGTCCTGTGCTTGAGCCAACAACGCGCGCTGCGGCGCCGCGCGCGCGTCCGCGGCGCCCGCCGATGGAGTCCGGAAGTAGTGGCAGTGTGGAAAGAGCGCATCCAAGTCCTCCAACAGCAGCGCGGAGTTCCAGTTGGCATCCTCGTCCCCCGCCGCGAGGCTCGCGCGCTCGTGACAATTCGTCTCATTGGAAAACAGAATCGATTGCATATCAAACGAAAAATGATCCTTCACGCTTTCGTACAGGTAGAGAATGAACTTTTGGGTTCGCTCCAGGTTTTTCACGTTCCGAAACTGCAGCTTCTCCCTCCACTTCCAGCGCCTCACGTTGATGGGGGCGAGGCCGCTTTCCTCGCGCTGCGGCGCCGACACCAGGCACAGGAAGTCGCGGTAAGTGCCCACACGCAGGCGCATCGCAAACCTCCGCTCCCCGCCCGTCGCGGCCGCGCCGCCCTTCACGACGGACGGGAAAAGCACAGAGTAGGGCGGCCGGTAGTAGTTGAAGTAAACGTTTGAGCAGCGCTGAAACGCCCGCCGCTTCTCCGTTTCGTCCTGCAGCGTCATGTTCGCGAGATACATGCGCTGCTGCCGCACCGTGTCCTGCGGCGTGTGACCGCCCTGCTGCTCCAGCAGCCCCCGCACCACCTCCGCGACGTGGTTCTGGCCCACCAGGTCGCGGTAGTTTACAGTGGTTGCCGCGACCGCCGCGGTCTCCATCGTCGGCTGCAGAAAGTCAAGCAGTGGGTAAAACGTGAGGAGCGCGTTCTCCGCGCCGCCGACCGCGCGCACGTGCTGTGCTGGCTGCACGCCGCTCTGCGGAAACAGCATCGACTCCGCGGCGAGCTCCGCGATGAGAAGCGACAGCGCGTGCTCCCCAACGCGTGACCCGACGTACGCGATGTGAAGCAGCGCCGTCACACCCGTCCTTGGCCGCTGCCGCCGCTCGCTCTCCGCGTCCCCCTCATCCTCCTCCTCCGCCGCCTCCCCCGCCTCCACGTCCGGTGTTGTGTAGAGCAGGAAGAGGCCCTCCTTGAGGTCCGTCAGCAGCGGCAGCTGCGCGCCCATGTTGGCGAGCGTCGTGGCGTAAAACGCGGTCGTGCGGTCAGCCCCCTCCTCCGCATCCCTCACAAGTGGCAGCGAGCGACCCGCCGTGCTGCCAGCCGCCTTCCGCAGCCCGTGGAGCTTCACCCCATAGTGCAGCACCACGGTGAAGAGGAAAAAGGAAAGTGAAAGAAAGCGCCGGCACAGCGACGGAAACAGCACAGCCCCACCCGCGTCGCACGGCGCGGCGGTCCGAAACACATGGGTCACCAACAGCTCCGTCCAGCGCCGCTTCAAGCTCGCTGCCGCCAGCCCCTCCTTCGCGGCGCTGAACAGCGTGTGCAGCAGGGCGATGGGCAGCAGCGCCGCGCTGACGTGACAGCCGCTCCTCTGCGGCGGCGGCACCGCACGCTGCATGTGCACTTCGTAGAACAGCAAGGGAACCGAGCTGCGGAAGAGTTCGAACTTCTCGTGCAGATGGTAGGACTGGTAGAGCCCGAGAAGGAACAAAGGCAAGAAGGTGTGCTCCTTCTGCGTCGGAGACCCCTGATCCGTGGGCAGCCGAAGCGGATCCCAGACAATGTCACTCAACACATCAAATGGGATCGCATGAACACCCTTGGGGTCTCCAAATAAAAGAGGATTCGAGTGCTCCCGCGCGATGGCGGGCAGATGGAAGTAATTCGTGTCTGCGTTGCCGTCCGCATCGTTCATGAAGTCGATCATGCCCTGGTCTGGCTTGCTCTTACGGTCCTTTGTGTGCTGCAGCCACACATATAAGCTTTGAAAGGCCTTAAACGAGAGATGCACATCCGCCGAGAAGCAACAGTCGAAAACGTAATTCTTGTAGTCGCAATACGCACTCCCCAGAATACGACCAAACTGACGGATGCTCTGATGCTGCTGCGGTATCGCAGCCTCATTCGACGAGTCACCACGCTTCTTTTTGTGATGAAACCGCTCGTACTCTTTCTTATACACAACACGCAAATAGGAGCTAAACGATTCCTTATTATTATCATTATTATTATCGCTGTTCGTATTGTCGAGTAGTGCTTCTTCAATCCGCCCCTCCAGATCCCCCTGACGCCGTCGCTGTGGACTCTTCGGATCGAGAAACCGGTGATAGCTCATGTCATCCGAAGCCGCACCGCTCTTGTGTGTGTTGTCATGGTCCTGAACCGAAAAGATGACCGCATCGATGACGTGCTGATGATGGCTCTGGACGAGCACATCCGTGACAAGACGTAAAAGACCAATGACATGAAGATTCGCTGTTTCGTTTAGATTAGTATGCGTCTCATGGTTTTGCTTCTGTTCTTCAAAAAGGATGTATAGCTGTTGGAACAGGTAGGAACACAACTCAAACAGTTTAAACGTGAAGACGATTTCTTTCGAATGAAAAAACTCCATTTTGCTATTAATGTTGTTGTTGTTGCTATCTTCTGCATCATCATCATCTTCATCTCCCTCCACGAAATAAAACAGCTGGGAAACCAAAAAAGCCTTCTCCTTCGCGCAAACAATGTCAGACAGAAAGGAAAAAAGTCGGATGAGAACTTCCTTCTCGCTTTCAAAACTGTCTAACAATCGACTGACATAGTGATTCAATACGGGTGTCGCCCACGCCCTGCTCTTACTCGTCGTCACTGATGTCGTCCGATCGTAATGCTGCCGATCTTGTTTCGTGACATAACCAAAAATATACTTCATGTTGTATAAAAGCGGAAACAGAAGTGTCCGCAACCGCTTCACCTCAGTGCGCGAGAGGTGAATGTCTTCAAACAGCGTATCCAAGATGGTGGGGCTGGCACACCGGTCCTGTGGCGGCAGTGGAGGGTGATTTCGATTTTGCTTCTTATGAGGCCGTTCGTGTTCTTCTACAATAACAACCTCATCTTCCTCATCCACGTTTTTTGCCTCCTCCTTTGTAGTATGTTTACCCTCATTCCTATTAGTCTTTTCTTGTGTCTCGTTGTTGTGCTGCTGCGTCCGCCTCACTTCATCGTCGTCGTCGTCAGCCGCATCGCTGTTGACGCCCAGCTGTGCATTCGCGGCGACACACCACTTCTGCAGCAAAGGGTCCCCGCGGCACAGCATGTTAAAGGTCATCACCGCCATGGGCACAGCACTCGCATTCGCTTCTTCTTCCTCATCATTATTATTACTATTGTTGTTGTTGTTGTTATTATTATTATGCAGCTCGAATGTGCTATCTGGGGACGCAAAGGACAAGAGCGCGGTGCAGAGAAGGACCTCACTCTCTCCCAAATAAAAACGTCGCATCTGATCTAATGTTTCGTATGTCTTTACGTGGCGGCGATCGTTTTTGTACTTCGTCTGCTCCTCCTCGTACTGTTCTTTTAACAGTCGGACCCACAGCGGCCATAAAAACAGTAGCAAGTCGCAGGCCAGACCTTCATAATTATCATTATTATTATTATCATTATTATCATTATTATTATTGCTTACACCGTTCCGATCATTCGATGCCGTTGAAGAAGACTGCGAGTGGTTGAAAAATAATAAATGAAGAAGGATGGACACGATGAGCTTTAATAAAAACGGCTGAAAAAGAATCGAAAATGTTTTGGGGATGCACTTCGTGACAAAAAAGTACAGAAGAAACTGTTTATCCTCCGCTGTTTGCGCACTGAAATAGTTATGATAGAGATAATAGGTTTGATTGAAATAAACACTGTTGTGATTATGGTTATGATGTACTGTGGCCGTCATTGCATCCAGTGGAGGGGAACCAACCAAAAAGGGCATGAATGGCTGACTGGTCAAGCTGGCAAACAGGTACTGCAGCTGAACGTATATCACATAACTGTTATTCGTCGTTGGAGCCGTCGAAAGTGACACGAAGCGCTGAAAGGAATCAAAACACAAGAGTGGCGACCTGGAAGGACGTGTATTCGTGAGATCATTTAATAATAATAAGGAATCGTCTCCCGTGATATGACTCGTAGTACGGCTATTATTATTATTATTATTATTATTATTTTCATGTATATGGGTCAGCATCGCGCTGATGCGGTTCATGGCGTGACAGATCACATGCGCATCGAAACACACTTTCTGATGCGGTGTGCTCCCGGGCACCAGTGGGAATGTGCTCTCGTTGTAGTGCTCAAATAAATGGCAAAATAAAAAGGGCTCATGTCGCTCCATCAGAGAAACGAAACGGTTCTGAGGATTATTATGATTATTGTTTAATAAATCGATTAAATACAACAGAGCCTTTTCAGCGCCATCGCTTAACAAGAGAGCAAAGCTAGCATTATTATTATTAGTGTGCTGTGGCTGTCGAAAAGAAATGGAGTGTTTTAGCTCAGCAAAACAAATGAGCTCCGTGTAAATCGTCGGGAAATACATACTGACCATGTCGATTATAATACTATTAGGATTAGAATTATTATTGAACTCCTCGTCATCATTATTATTGTTGTTATTACTTTCATTCACACTCTCCGACTTCAAGTCCTGCATCGTCGCAGTCGTCTGTCGTTTTCTTTTCCGACCCTTCTGCGCCGAAGTAGCGCTACCACGGCTCCCCGTTTGCGCCGCCTCTTCACCCATTTCCGTAAAGGCCTCTTTTAAACTCTCCCACAGGCTGTACACATTGCTATTATGCTGCGGCTGCTGCGGATTCGCCTCAGTGTCATCCACAAACTGCAAGAGAAACACGAAAGAAATCAAAACAGGGAAAAAACGCTTCACAAACTGCTTCTTCGTGTCGCAACAAAAGCCGATAAAAAATGGAAAGGCGTTGAACGCGTGGCGGCGCACCAGCAGCCACTCGAACAGGAGGTACTTACTGTAGTACGAAACAAGTTGCGCATGTAGAGGGACTGTCTCCTGGGAGCGCGGCCGCCCCAGACGCGGCAGCCGCACACCGCCGTGTAGCTCCGTGAGCGCCAGCACCCACAGCGGTGCTTCGTACAGCGATGGCAGGAAGCACTGGACGTCATGGGTGGCGTCGCTGTCGCCCCTGTGCCGTGGCGGGGCGGGCACAAAGAATAAGTCCTTTCGGCGCCACTTGGACTTCATGAGGCGGGCCAGCATCGTCATGGCAACACCCTTGCAGTCGAAATCAGAGGCCGCTGCGCATTCCATCAGCATAAATGTAAAATGCAACGCCACCTCCTCCGTGTTCGTGTTGCTATTATGACTCGTCGTGTTGTTCCTGTTTGGATGTCGGAGCGCGTGGACTTGCTGTGCTTGAATTGCCAATAGCTGATTATACTTACTATTATTATTATTATTATTATTATTATTATTATTTTGATGTAACGCGAGGACAGCGTTAGTTTGTGCCAGTAAGTTAATGACACACATCATTTCGTTCTTGGAGAACACCGCCGCGCGGCCCTGACGGACAAGCGCCTCGAACACATTTTCGATTTTCTGGAAGAGCGAGAAAAAACGAAACAAGTGGTGGATTTCCGTCGCCGCGAACAGCTTCACCTGATAAGGGAAGTAATAATCACGCTGAGTGTCATTATTATTATTATTGAGTTCTTCCACACCGACACCCTCGCCATCGTCGTCCTCCGTCGTATAGGAGAAATAAGAAAAGGCCAAACGACTGAGCTGTTCTGCACTTTCAATCGTCATGAAGGGAATGTACATAAAAATACAGTTTAGGAGAGAACAATGCAATGTTGGCTGACAGAGCAATGCGTTGTGATCCGTAGCAGTAGTAGTAGTAGTAGTTTGTTGCAGAGCCAGTGGTGAGGACTCGGTCAGGACCTCCTTTACGAGCGCCTCCTCATCCATCAGCAACAGCGGAAGCGGGGTGTGCGTGCCGCGCTCGCTACTCGCCGTCTGCTGATGCAGCAGCAAATAGGCCTCGCGGTGTACAACAGCTGTGATGGACAGCGCGTACAGCAAGAAGAGGGTAGCGTTCGTCTTATACTGTTCCTTCACCGTCCGCAGCAGCTCGATGGAGGCCTCCTTCGCTCGCACCGCATAATTCGTCGTGGTGGTTGTGGATGTGGTTGTCATTGGGTCCGCATGCGGTAGCGGCGCAGCGCGGGGGTGGCAAAACGAAAAGAAGCGCAAGATCTGCAGCAGTGTGTAGAAGGAATGCAGGTGCGGCAGTAACAGCGAATGGAACGGCTTCGCTTTCGGTGCTGCACTCGACGGATAAGCGCTGGCTGGAGGCGCCGCCTGAATAAACTCGCTCCTCTGCAGAATCGAAAAGAGCGTTTCGCACACCATCCCGTAATCCACAAACGGGTCCGCGCTGACCTGCAGCAGTTTTTTCCGCTGGACGAGGCAGAGCAACAAACTTAGAAAGTGCGTGCTCAGCTGCAAGACGTGGTGGACTTGCAAAATGACTTCGTCGGAGCATCCCAACGTGGGATTATCATTTTCCAAATTATTATTATTAATACTAGTATTCGTATTATTACTGAGTTGACCACCGCTCAGGAAGCGACTGAGAGGGACGAGGCTCTCCTCAACCAGCTTCCGACAGAGGATGCCGCAAAAGGAGAAAATGATTTGTCGATTCTCAAAAAAGTGGTCCTTCTCGTGGAGAGGGATCGACAGGAAGACGTCGCCCACGTCGTTGTAAAATTCGTACAAGGCCGTCAGCAGTGATACTTTTTGGAGCACAAACAGGGCCTTCTTGTGCGACAGACGGTTGTTCCCGTTCGCGGGAGGATGCGGATGATTATGATTTAACAACAAGAGCTGCTCCGACAAATAATGCGCGAGGTACAACACCATGTAGTACATTTGGCTGTCCGGAAGATGCAGTTTTTTCGTGTTGGAATGCCCGTGTGGCTGCTGCCCCTCCGCGTCCGCCTCCGGTCCCTCCTCCAACACCTCGACCGGGTGCCCAAACATGAGGTTCTCAGGTGTGTGCTTGAAGAAAAACAGATCCGCTTCTAAGCAGTGCCGCTGCGCGAGCGGCACGGGCCCGCGCCCCCACTGCTGCGGCTGCTGCGGGAGCTGCCAGAGGCCCTTTCGATACAGCCGAATCAGCAGGTGTAGCAGCTGCGCACAGTCACAGGCAAGACACAGCGATGCCGCGTTCAGATACGCTTCATCGATCCCATGCGGCGGCGGGCGATGGCTTCGATACGTGTGATGCGTATTCTTATTATTATTATCCTTTTTTTTATGAATGTTGTTTTCCTCCTCATCATCATACTCCTCTTCCTCCTCATCCAGACGGGCAGCGGGCGGCGGGGAGGGGGTGTCGACGTTCACCTTCGTGGCCGCGCTCTGAAGCATTGCGATCCGTTTGACCAACAGCAGAAAAGAGCTTCGAACGGTCTGGCACAACGCGTCCGAAAACGAAGCCGTGACGTCCACTCGCCGAACGGTCCGTCCGTGACTCTGATTCGGATTCGCGTGCTGCTGATGCTGATCTGCCTCCGTTTCGGTGAAAGAGAGCCACCGCTTCGCTAGAAACGGCAGCACGAACGAGGAAACAAAAGCGGACGGCGCCGAAAGTGTAGACTGTATCTTGCGCCTTTGCGTGTGCAGCTCCTGCTGCAGTAGTACATTGGGGGCGTGTGTGCGCGCCGCAGCTTGTTCAGCATCATGCTCTGTCTGGTGCGGCGCTTCCAGCTGCAACAGGGCGCCTTCCTCCGTCTCGAGGTCACAGCTTTGGCACGCGACGTAGTACATGAAGTCCTCGCAGAGGTTGAGAATCGTGTGGAACCACTGCGTGCTGCTCTTGTTGGCATGATGCGGGTGGGAGGAATCCGACTGCCGCTGCGAGCGATTCCATCTTGCGGGATAGCAATAGTAGTGTGTATGCGGCTGCAGGGCGTCAAAATAAAAATGCGTGTTGTGTGCCACACCGTGGACAAGGAACTGCAGACCACTCACCGTAAAGTCGTGTATAGTATTGTTGTTGTTGTTATGGAAAAGCATGTGTATTCGATGCAGGAATGTAAGCATCTGCAGAAACAAAAAGGGTGAGAGAGCGTTGCGCTCCAGTGGCTTGCTGCTGCCGCCCATCGAGTGGACCGCATGGCTCAAAGCAATCTCGCCTTCTTGTTGGAAAACAGACAGTTGCGTTTGTGCGTTCAGATAGACAAAGTGGGCCTTGCCCAGCACGAATAATGGCTGCTCCCGCCGGCTGCGCCCCTCTGCCTCCGACATGCCCAACCACGTAAACGACCTGGTATTCTTTCTAATATCTTCTTTTGACAAAATGTGCTCCGCGATGGAGGACAGCAACTCGTACACATCCCCTTTCGGGAAGTGCTCGAACTGATTCATCGCCTTCGGTGGCTGCTGATGCGCCAACGTCGGAAGAGGCGGAGGCGGATGGTTTATCGCTTCCTGGCCGCGCCTGCTTGTCTCTGGAAGGTACAAGTGCGGGAAAAAGGTGTTGACCAAAACAGCGAAGATTTCTTTTTGAACGGCAACAGAACACCTACACAGCATTGTCTTTAAGACCGCCAGCACCAGAAAATGCAGCCGCTGCCCGCCACGCCCGGCGGGGAGGTCGCCGAGCGGTGCAGGCGCGGCACGACCACCACTGCGGTCCGTCACCTGATACAGCATCGGCAGCAGCACCTGCTGCATGACGTAGTCACACTGAACGGTGGAGAGAGACAGCGTGGTCATGTGTTGCGCCAGCAGGTGCAGTAAAAACAAGTGCATGTCATCAATCGCATCCGTCAGAAGGACGAGCTGCTCCGTGGTGGTGGCGGCCGTCGCATCAGTGGTATCCTTAGAGAGGAAATCGCGATACGCCGCTTCATCAAAGAAGCCAAAAAAAGACGTCTGGAGCAGCGCGACGATTCGATGCCACGCACTTCGCCGATTGGATGTGTGGTGCTGCGGCTCCTCGGACACACCATCGTCATTGACGCGTGCTTCGTCCCTCCGCTTCTTCAACGGCGGTGCGTCCGCCGCCTGCTGCTGCTGCTGCTGGTGACAGGCGTAGCACGGATGGGTGTGCTCACTGACATAGACAACAAGTGCCGCGAGGTGGAAAATGGGCACAATCTGTTGAAAGTTCACGTTGTCGCTGTTCAGCAGCTCCCGGCGGGAGAGAAAGCTGAATGGGTGCTTGGGCATGCTAAAGTAGTGTATCACAAATGGCACCAGCGTCTCGTGGAGTAACATCAACAGGGGGACGGAAGGCCACACCTCCTGCGATGGACTTGAACTCGCCGCCGCATCCTCTGGACGAGGCGGATCCAACCCCAAATGATGATTACTAGTCATCGGGTGGTGCGGATGGTCGTGACTCTGGTTCTGTCGCACAACATCCCGTAGGACGGCGGTGCTGATCCACGGCGCAAAATTTGCGCTGACCAGCACAATCAGGAGATGAAACAGTTCCAAGTCCCACAGCTCCGTGCGGCGGTTCACGTTCGCGTTTGCACTTGTGCTGCTGCTGGAGATTGGATTCACAGTTGGATTGGGATTCGTGTTCAACTGGGCAATGAGGGACAGATGCGGGCGGCTGCTGGAGCCGCCGCCGCTGCCGCGATGGTAATAGTAAAAGCAGTTACACAGCGTCTTCATCAGCGAAAAGCAGAACTGCTTCGCGACGTCGTCAAAATCGTTTTGAATTGTTTCGATAAAAACACGCAACAATTGCAGCAGCGCCGTCTCGACTTTCAAATGATAACTGCTGGGCGGTGGGCGGCTGTGGGTGCTGGGATCCCCGTCCATCGTCGCGGCGCCGCCGCTCTGATGTGTGTAAAGCACAAACTGCGCCAACAGCTCCGAAATGCGAATCACATTTTCATCTTTTGGACTGCGCTTGAGATGGCTGAAATGAGCCTCCGTCGTGCGACCATCGTCTGAGGCAGCAGGCGCCGCCTGCTGCCTCTGCAGGGCGGCCAGCAGCGGCGATCGGTGTCCCACGACAAACGCTTGCGGATACGTCTGCGGGGGCTGTGGGTGCGGGTGGAAGGATAAGCACATCACCGCCTGCGGCAGCCGCAGCAGCGCCGCCAGCACCTCCGTGTACAGTAGGCAGTCCTCTGCGTGTGCGGGGAGGTAGATGTATGTGCGGGGGCTCGCATCCGGCCCCGTGCGGAGCGGCACGAAGCGATCCTGGTACACCGCGCGCTCCGTCAGCTGCAGCAGCACATCGCAAAACGCGATGTAATAACTCGCGCCCATGCACTGTGCGTAGCCATCGTAGGCAAGCAGCTCCCGCAGCAGGCGGATGTACTCCGTCGCGAGAAAGGCGACCAGCACCTCGCTGCGCAGCACCTCCAGCAGGTGGTTCAGCAGCAAATAAAAGGGGGACGCGTTTTTAAACAAAAAAGGCAGCGTGCTGATCGTGTTGGGGAGCGAAGAGGCGGCTGCGGGACGAGCGGTGCTGTCCGCGTGGATTCGGTAGAGCATGCCCTCGACAGAGTCCGCGGACGGGAAAACGGCATTTCCATCCGTGAGTGCGTGGGCAACATCATGAAACGCGTGTGGCGTATCGAAGAAGGCCTCGTCCGCAGTCGCACTGTTTTTATTCGTTGTCGCACTAGTAGTAGAAACAGTGGCACCACGATGCTGTTCCTTGGTGCGAATATCAAAACTATCAGGCGAGATAAAGTCGTCACTCCGTGTGTGTGCCGTCGCAGCGCCCGCTGGGTCACGTGCGCTCCTGTTCGACTGCGGAAGGAGTGTTTCAAATGGCAGGTGCTGATGCAAAATCGTGATAAAGTGAAAAAACGGTTTGATAATGTCCGTTTTGATCTGATGCGCTTTTTTTGAGTTCAACGGCGTCGTCGCTGCATCGAGTGGATCTGCCAGTATCCGCTTGCCCTCCGTCTGACAGAAGTGCGCGAGTGTGGGCTTGATGATCTCGTTCAGCAAGATGACAAGAATATTACAGCACACACCGGCGCCAAATACATGCTGCGGAGACCCATGTATCCGACTGGCCACCGCCTGCTGACCCTCCCCATCCGTCATGTCATGGCGATGACTAGCAGCAGCAGTAGCGGTAGAATGAATGGGGACGTGATCGAAGAAGGCATTTAGATTCAGCATGATCTTGTTAGCTTCCTGCAGCTGGATGCTGGTTGTGGTGCGCACCGGGCGCAGAAGCTTCACATCGTCGATGATCTTTGTCAGCTGCTGCTTGAGTCGTGATGTATCAAAACCCAACGGAGTGTGCTCCATAACTATTGGGCCTGTTTTTTTTTTATGTTTGATTTGTTTTAATCTGTTTTTCTGTATAAGAATCTATGTGATACTAGCTGGATAATAATGTATGAAGGAAAAGAAGAAGAAAAAAAAAGAAAAAAATGTACGGTATTATTTTAAAGAAAACAATGATTACAATCTCTTCTTGTTGTTGATGTTTTTTTTTTACTTTTTTATCTATTGGCTTTACTTTCAGAAAAAAAAGTACTACACTAATAATATCTGTTTGAGAACTATAAAGAAAAAAGAAGAATACTTTTCTTAAAGAAATATATACGTACCTAAAAATTTCATAAAGAATGAAAGAAAAGAAACAAGAGGAAGAGGAGAACCATGTACGAAGAAGAAGAAAAAAAGATCAAGCATATACATCGTTTTCCTTGCTACACTAATAGATATTTCCTTTTTGTTGTGGCTTTTTTTTTTGTTTGTTTGTTTTTTTATTATCATTATTATCTACTCAGAACAAAAAACAACGCGTAGACGCGTGTCAGCGGGTTCCAATCGCAGTAGTAGGCCGGCACCTCCGTCCGCTCGCCCTCCTCCTCTGCACTCCTCTCATCGTCTGTCGCCTCGCCCGTCCGTGCTGCGCTGCGCCCAGGCTCGTACACGAGCACATCCCCTGCCTGCGAACGCAACGCCTTCGCGGGGAACTTGAGGGCGACCGTGCGGTAGCCCTCGCAGGCGACGACGAGGTACATGAAGTAGTCGTCCGGTGGCACCTCCACGTACTGCTCGCGGGCAGAGAGCCAGCGATGCAGCGGGCGGCTCGACGTGGCGTGCGCGGCACCCGCCTGGCTATCCGGGTGGTGAAAGTAGAATTCTAAAAACACTTTGGTCTCGAAACGCACCGCGTCGTGCTCTGTACGGAACGAAAAAAGGGGCTCGCCGTATTTTTCGTTATGGCGTTTCGCACCCGCGGCTGTGCTGCTCTCGGAGAGGTCCTTCACCACCTGCAGCTGTTCGGCCTTCCGTCGGGCTTCCTCGTTGCGCTCTTCCTCCAGCCGCAGACGGCGGTCCCGCAGCTGGCGCATCTCAATCTTCTCCAACTGCTTTTGATGGACCTTACCGCTAATGTGTTTAATAAAATTATTCTCGTCGGTGCAAAAAATACGGCAGAGGAGACAGGTGACTTTGCCAAGGTGATTCTTTTTATAGTATGGGTTGGAGGACGCCAGCTGCGTCGTGGCAGTGGACGTATTCATGTTTTTGTTCTGTTTGTTTTCTGTTTATTATTATTATTACTAAGATGGATTTTGGCTATCTATTAACGAATATACTCTGTTATTCTGTATTTTCGGTTTGGGATTATGTACTGTGGACCGTGTGTTTGTTCTTTCAAGAAAAGAAAAGTGAGAGAGGGAGAGAGACGCAGTGTTGTCAAGAGAGAAGAAACCACAAAACAGATTCTTCGTATGGTACGAGGGTTTTTATATGTTCTTTTTTTTTTGTGTGTGTGTTTCTATCATCATTTTTTAGGGGGTTGCTTTTGTTTTACTATTATTGGATGTTGCGGAAAAGAAATAACAGGGAACACGAGAAAATGAAGTGGATTATTAATATGCGATAATTAGAAAACAGAAAAGAAACGTATGTATGCATGTAATATGCATCGGCAAAAAAAGAGTCTTCGAACTAACACAATAACCACCAGTAACAGAAACAAAAGAAGAATCAAAAAAAAAAACAAGATTGAAAAGTACAATACAAACAATAGTCGCAAAGAAAGACATGTATTTACAAAACAAGAAGAATACTCGTATAATATATGCATAAATATTTTTTTTGAATAGTTATTATAAGTAGACCTCCTCAGCGCTCTTCACCTCTGCTTTACACACAAAACAGTAAAACTTCATATCTCTATTTTGTTCTTTCAACACATCATAGCACGACCCACACAAAATAAAGTGCGAACACGGATGCACCACAATGCTCAGTTTGTTCTTTCGGCAGAGCAAACACCTATCCTTATAACTCTCATAATTCATCGTCGCACCAGCATTTTGAAAAGGCGATGGCTGCGGCGCAGCCGTAGGAAAGTACATGTCCAATATATTATTGTTAGCATTACTCGCAGGGCTGCCGGCGGGGCTCGAGGCATTTTTATTGATGATGCTTGCGTTGTTGCTACTTTGCTTCTTCGCCTCGAGAAATGTTTCAAAGGTGAAGTTCATATTCCGTTGCAACTGCATAAGGATAGCGTAGAGCGACCCAGTCTTCTCCCATTGCGATTTGTAGTACGCATCCGGACTCGGCGCTGCGCTCTGTTTGTGATTCGCCTTCTCCTGCGCTTGGCTCGCGAAGTCATCGAAAAGAGCGCTCCACTTGACCTCGCCCGTGTGGGAAGATACCATCAGAGAGGAGAAGCACTCATGATTGTAGTTTCGCTTCACGGCCGCGGTCGGGTTGCCGCGCAGACAGTCGATGAGGAATATCTTGGGTGGGTATTCAAACTGTTCGTTGATGTTCCGCACAATGTGGTCCGGCACAGTCGTGGCCGTCGCGCGGTTGGGGATGATGTGCTCCCGGATGAACGGGTACGTCTCTGAGACAAATCGTTGATACCGCTTCGCGTCCGGATGTGTGAAAACAATGCGCAGGCGGAGAAACAGCACGGTTTGGCATTGAATCCCCTTCTTACTCCCACCCGCAGTCGTGGTCGTCACATTGGGTGGGAGAAGCACGTTCGCGCCTGCGGCGGCCGCCATCTGCGAGCTCACCATCACATCACTGTTGTTATGGATAAAGGTCTTGCAGGACATGAAGGAGACCGGCGTCTCCTTGTAGATGGGCACAAAGCCATTTAGCGCATTCCGACTTCTATCAAAAATAAAGCGCGTCTGAGGCGGCGGCGACGCCGCCGTCGTCGCGGTGGGGAGTGAAAAAAAACAGCCATCGCCGAAGCGGGAGACGTCCCGCAGGATGTTGTACACACGCAATTTGTAGAGGTTATTGCGGCGCGCGAAGATATGTTTGCTGCTAAAGCAGCGCGGCGCCGCGCCGCTGTGGTACGGACGGAACGTGTCCTTCGCGGTGCCTAACAGAAAAAGATTGTTGGAGCTCGGACCCATCGACGGCGGCGGCGGTGGCGGCGGCGGAGCGGACTTGGCCGCTTGCGCTTGCTTGTCCGCGGGCCCCGTGCTTTCATACACGTATGAACTCGTAATCACGGTCATGGGCGGCACCGCGGTGAAGTTCTTGAGCACGACGTTTGTGACGAAGGAGGAAAAGGGTGCCGCGGGCTGCGGCGCCGCAGCCGCCCCGGCCCCCTCCGCGCCCGTACTCAGCGATCGTCCGCTATTATTATTCAAGTTGTCGCTAAAAATACAGTCGGCCGGACTCGCGAGAAACGCACCTGTGACCGGGTCCAAGTACTCCGCCTTGCGGTTGATGCCGAACCCACTCATCATGTCTTTATTCAAGAAGCAGCGGTAGCGGCTATAGCACTGCCATGCTTTACCAGTACCGGTACTAGTGGTTTGAATCGTGTGGGTGGAGGTGGGGGCGTAGATGCATATAATAACCGGTGCGTAGTACTCGCTGCCTTTGTACGTGTACGGTAGCAGGCCTTTGATCTCGTAGTGATCCTTGCACTGGTAAAAAATAAAACCGGTGCCAAAGGTGGTTTTGAAATTCTGCAGGTCCGCGTTGTGGAAGCGGGCGCCTGTGGGGAGTAACTTTTCGCACCGCGGCTCGAACCGCACGCCGCCGATCTTGCCACTCGTGTTCGCTGAGAGCAGCGGAGTCGCAAGGGTAAAGGGCGACCCACCATTCCCACTCGTCGATGCACTCGTATTGTTATTATTGTTATTATTATTATTATTAGGATCGCGATGCACGTCAACCATGGGCCGCGTCTTCAGGGTGGGAGCCTTCGCCGCTCCTGCCGCTGGTGGGGTCGCAGAATTACTGCCCGTTGTCGTAGTCACGGGGGGGGTTGACTTTTTGCCTGTCGGTCCCTCATCATCGCTGTCGTCGACGAGAAACTTGCTGAACTCTTTTCGGTGCGCCGCATTGTTCGGGTTCGCGGCACCAGGCGCCGGCGTGGACGGCTTCAAGTAGCCCTCCGCGTCGGATAAAAGCTTCAAAATGTTACCCCTCTTCTCTCGTGCCGCGATCTGCGAAGGCCGATCCTCGAAAACATTGCGCTTCATAATGTCGAGCTTCCTATCATTATTCGTGTTATTCGCATTGCTGTAGAAGTAGTGCGATAGTAGAAAGGCGAGCACCGCATCCCAGTCCATGCCAGCAATGAGGTGCAGAATGGTATCCGCAGCGCCACCGTTGGCGCCGTTCAGGTCCGCGCCGAACTCATCCACGAGCATCTGGATCTGCTGAAAGTACTTATTCAACTGTACAGTGCTGCCGGTAGCATTCGTTTGATTGCAGTCGGACAGCAGATCTCGCTTTTTCTCGCCGTGCAAGACGGTGGTGTACAGCAGGGAGAAGTGTGTCGCTGGGTTCAGTGCGTTAACGCGATCTGGATTCTTCCTCAGAAACGCACGAAGCTCCTCTACATTCCCCTCGGCAGCGAGGCGGAATTCCATCGGTTGCTTCTTTTGAGTATTTCCTCTATTCCTTAAAAAAAAAATGCTGCTTGTTTGTTTTATTTTTTTACTACTATTGCTGGCAAACAACACCTGGCGTTATGTATAAAGGTGTTGGCCTCTTTCCTTTTTTAGTTATGATTAATACTTTTATTTGCTTCTATACGCATATATATAGAGAGAGGGGGGGGGTGAGAATAAAACACATAAAAAAAGGAAAAGATATATATAGATATATATATACAACAAGAGAAAAAACCCTGTATCTAAAACACGCATTTTTCTTCACATTATTTTAGCTTTTTGCGTCCATATAAAAGCACAGAGAGAGAAAAAAATGCAACACTCAGCAAACATAGCAACTACTATTCTATCAGGGTTTACGAAGAACGTCCCCAGAATGCGTTCCAAATATTATTGTTTGTGAATTTATTATTATTATTATTATTATTATTCGACGGGTTTACAGATGTAGACAGCCCTGCACGACCAGAAGTCTGTTCCAGCGTCTGAGGGGTATTCGCATTCGCATTGCTAGTGGGGGTCGTAGTAGTAGTACTATAATTCCTCCGCAAAAGTGCGTCCAGTGAAGGTCTTATCATTTTCATTGCACTGGCGGTCGCTGTACGGCCAGTCGTAGCATGCGGTGCTGTTGCATCCTGTTGTTTCACGCTCCCGCCTGCCACACGAGCCCCATCAGAGGACGTCGCGAAATTTGAGGCTAACGGCAGCAGCGCAAAGCGCTCCGTCGCGGGGCTATTCTTTTTGCCTGACGTATTATTATTATTATTATGATTTGAAAGAGATAACGGGATTCTGTTGGTATTATTATTATTGTTGTTGTTATTATGATCACTCGTATGTCGGATGCCTAACGTGAAAGCGGTGCTCTCAAACACGTTCTGATGCGCTCCCTCGATCGCGTCCGTGAGACCCGCCCAGACGTCAGCATGCACTTGACTTGCAATCGCATCCAGCAGCGCCTCCCTGCTGCTGTTCGTCTTCGTACTCGCCTGGAAGGTCCGGTGGAGAAACAAAACATCAAAATACAATTGCACATAAAAGTAAGAAAACCCTCTTGCTATTTGGCTATTCTGATTACTCACTTCGGAACGGATCGATGGAAGGATATGGTCCTCCATTACCGCCTTGATGCGCTGTACGATGGCCGCGTGGAGATCCGTGCTGCCTGGCTGGCCGCTCCGCATCTTGTCAACAAAAAACAAAACGGTCTGCATCTGTCGAAGGATCACGGTGAGTGGGAAGGATATCTGTTTGGGCACGATTTGCTTCGTGGTCGGATTCTTATAGAACTGCTCCTCATACAGAAAGTAAAAGAGCTGTTCAACATCATCCGTGTGGACGTCACGCCAAAAGTGAGCCTTCGCCACAAGACGCTCCACCATCGCGCCGTAGGCCGCACGCAGCGCGGAGGAAAACTCGCGCAGTAGTAGTGCCTGCCACCCTTCCGTCTCGCACTGCGCGTCCAGCAAGCAGACGCGCTGCCGCGCCGCGGCCAGCACCTGCTGGACGCGCGCCTCATCCGGCGCGGCGGCCGGCCAGGCCTCCGCCACGTCCGCGAGCGTGCGGCCCGCGACGCGCACCAGCTCGCCCGTCTGAAACAGCGCTACGCACGCGAGAACGCGCAGCAGCGGGGCCGTCGGTGGCGCCGCCGCCTGGCTGTCCGCGCGCACCTGCTCCGCCAGCGCCGCGTAGTGAGGCACGATGGCGTTGAAGAAGTCCGCGACAGCGCCGCCGACGGCGGCGCGCGGGGCGCCCTCCGGGCAAAACGCCGCGCCCTCGCGCAGCAGCGCTGTCAGCTCGCGCAGTACAAAGGCAAAATTTGTCTTGAGCGATTCCAAGTTGGCGCGCCGACGGCTCGCTGCTTCGTCTTCACGCCGCCACTGCGCTAACCAGGCGCCGGACAGCAGCGCCTCCGCATCCGCTGTGCTTCCAGCATCCGCGCCACGCGCTCTCGTAGCAGCCGTGGCGGTCGTCGTAGTGGTGGAGGCGGGAGCCTCCCCAGGACGCTCTTCAGCGGGTGTTATCACATCCTTGAATATGGGGTTGCGCTGCAGCATGGCTGCGAAGTCCACCGTGGCATGTCCACTCGCGGTACGACTCTGCGTATCGAGAAACTGCAACAGCAGAGCCTCATAGGGGCCCTCCAGCCCCACAAAGATGCTGCTTGCCTCGCTGCCCATCAGCTGTGGGTGTGGCGCGTCGTGGCTGCTCGTGGTCGCGTCGTTCGCCTGCAGCTTTGCGAGGCAGGCGCAGAAGAGCTGAGGGGCGGAGAGCGCGGGACCGCTGTCGGACGCCAGGTGCGCCCACCGCATCGCGGAAGTCGCGTCCTCGGACGATGCGGTGGACGCGAACAACTGAACCAGTTTTTCTTTTTCAGATTTGTAAACCGAGTCGGAGATGACGCGCAGCAGCCGCTCGTGAATGAATAAGGCCGTATCCAAACTGTTTCGAATGCAACGATCCAGTTTTTCAACGCCGAGGGCGTTCACAAAGCTGTAAAAGGCGTTGTGGTCGAAAAAGGTCGTACTTGCCGCAGTATCCGGTGCACAATGGAGCTTCGGGACGATACGATGAAATTGGACAACAACACGGAGCGAGGACGACGATGAGGCGAACAACTGCCGAATGCCATTTTGAAACACTTCCGTTTGTATAAACCGAGTGTACGGCTGAAACGCACCAGTACGCTTCGTATCAGGATTCATCGTACGAGCATCTGCGGTACTAGTAGTAGTGGGAGCAGTGCTATGGCCGAACGGAAGAAGGGCTGTGGCTTGCAGCATCTCTGAAATATACTTCTGTCGTAGGTTGACGTGACTTGGATGTGCCGGCTCATCCTCCTTCGCATCCTCCGTGTGTGTGTTTGTATTCACTGCATGGAGCTTATGTCTGAGCTGCAGAAGGTGCTCGATCTTCTGTACTTCCGTGCGGCTGCCTGCCGCTGCGGCGTAGCTCGGCTGCGCGGCGGTGGCGTGCGCACCGCTTTCTGCAACAGAAAGTGAATCCCCTAGGAACAAACATAAGTGGGAAAACAGCATGTACATCAACAGCGAGGCAAACACCAAATCGTCCGTCTGTTGATGATTACTATTGCTACTCGCGTGGTGGTGGGGGAGCAAACAGCTCCCTTTGATGTCCTCCATGACATGGACAAAGAGCAAAATAAACAAAAAGCGGCTATCCACAACCGTGGTGTTGTTCGCACTAGCGTTAGGATGAGAACTAAAGTTTTCCCTCTTTTCCATTTCGTCCACCACAGCGGTGATGCCGTTGGCGCTACGCGATGCGTGGCGGTCGCTCTTATTGTTACTCGTGAAGAGCTCCTCCACCGTGGCCTCCACTTGTTTCGCGACGAGCGCGGCCTGCGTGTGCGGCATCGCATCGTACCGGAACATGGCCTTCACCTCCTGCCAACTTAACTGCAAGACACTCAGAATCGAAAAGCACTCCATCACACACCGTTGCATGCGGCTCGTGTAGCGGTGCTGCCTATCGATTGGTGTCGTCGCAGCATCGGGTGCGTGGTCGTTTGTTTGAGCGATGTCGAGAAGGATGTGTTTCACATACAGCCGCACCCGCTGCCGCAGGTGGTCAACCACCGTGAAGGCCACCACCTTCGTGAGCGTCGCCACGGACCGACAAAAAGAATCGATCTCCGCCTGCAGCCATTGGTAGTACGCGGGGGAGTAGCACACGTCGCCACCCGCCGCCTCACTTTCCGCCGGACGCCCGTCGCTGTGCCGTCCGCTTTTGCGAATCTGTTCGGACAGAGGCGCCAGCTCCTTCTGGATGTACCGCCGCTCGGCCTCCAGCCGCTCGGCCACCACGCGGAGTGGCTGCGCGTCTGCCGCGGCGTCGCTGTTCCAGTCGATCGCCGCCGCCGGCGCATCCCGCAACGCGCAGAACAGCGAGTCGATGCGGAATACCTCCCTTTCATGGGTGTGCAGCGCGGCGCAGGACGCTTCGAGATTCGCCCCCAGGAGGTCCACTGCCGCCGCAGCCGTCTTGCGTGGGTGCGGCGGCGGTGGCGCCGGCACACGCGGCGTCTCTCGCTTCTCCGATAGCGCGAGCAGGCGCTCGCAGACGCTGCCGAGCCCCGCGATCTCCTTGTAGGCGACGATCATGCTCTCCGAGGAGTGGCCGACCGCGTGGTCGATCCGGCGCTGCAGGTCAGCGACATCTTTCTCGAGCTGCGGGAGCAGCTGGCTCTGCACTGTCTGCGGCGCGTTTTCAATGAAGATGCTGCGCGCTTCTAGCACCGCATCTGCAACGGACATGGCTTCTTGTTCGCTTGTTTACTTGTCTTTTTTTTTGTTTATTTGTTTTTTCTTTCTATTCAGAATCGATAAAAATTATTTCCTTTTCTTTTAAGAGAAAAGGAAAAAAGAAAAAAGAGAGTGAAAGAGAGAAAGGTGAGAGCGGGGGACATGTGTACATGCTTACTCCTAACAATAATGTACAAAGAAGCAGATCGATGAAAAGCAATTAAGAAACAAAAACAGCGCTTTTTTTCTGTTTTTTTTTTGTTGTTGTTGTTTTGCATGTTCGCCACTGTTAGAGACCAGTTACGTTTGCGGCGAGCGTTTCCACGACGGGATAAAAAAAATGGAAATCGTCCAAGCGCACACGGCCGCCCTGTGTCCGTATGTGACAGGCAGCCGCAAAGCGCACCGGCAGGATCTGACGCTCCTCCACGTCCATGTGGAAGTTCGAGGTGTTGAAGACCGGTGTCATGTCCCACCACGCCACCGGCGCCGCCGCGGTGCGGTTGGGACCGCTCACGTGCGCAAACAAGAACGGCGTCCGCATCGCGAGGTCCCAAAACTGGTGGAACGCCGCGCGCGTCTTCTCCGCCGCGGCCGCGGCCGGCGCCTTGCCCCTCAGCCTGTAGGCCAGCACCGGCGCCGCCGCGGCGGTGGCCGCGGCGGGCAGCGCCGGCGTCGCGAAGGCGGGCGGCCGCAGGTAGCGGGTCGTGTCGATCGGATCCTCCTGTCGCCACCACCACGCAGTGGCGGTCGGACCCGCCGCGCGCGTCTCGTGCCGCGAGGCGGTGTAGCCGCTGAAGAAGGCCAGCAGCGCGCGGTTATCCTCCGGCCGCACGTGGTGCACCACCGTGCTGAAGCGGTAGTGCGCCTCGTTCATGTTGCGGCCGCGGTGAATGTCGTGGAACCGACCACACGCCGCGCGCTCCATCTTGAACACCACCGTCTCCTGTGCCGCCTGCGCCTGCAGCGCGCGCCGCGCCGACTGGTTCGTCGCGGCTGCGAAGTGGGACTGCCAGACGCGCTTCTGCGTTGCGGCCTCGCTATAGTAGACGAGCTGTCCGACCCAAATGTCCTCGTGGTGCACGCACTCCAACACGTAGCTGTGCACGCGGTGGATGGTGAAGGGCTCGAGCGCCAGGCGATGCTGCCGCAGAAGGTGGTGGTTCAGCAGCGGCACGGTCACTGCGGCTGCATCCAGGTGTGCGGTCTGCAGCACGGTGGCCAGCAGCGGCTGGCTCAGCACGTACAGCATGCCGCTCGCGAAGAACACGCGCTGCTCCCACGTCTTCATGATGCCCCAGTAAATCCGCGGCGGTGGCTGCAGCAGCGGCGGGCGGGGCGGCTGCACCTCGTCCGTTTCGTGGCGCCGCCTCTCGCCCTCCGGCTCCGCTGGGGCTGTCAGCAGGTCGGTCGCCCGCTGCCGCAGCACGCTCAGGTCGTACAGCAGCTGCGGCACTTTGATGAAGATATCGTCGTCTCCCTTCGCGAAGAAAGGGACGTAGTTGGCGAAGCCGGCGTCGGCCCGCGTCGGTGCGGCGGACCACGCGTGCGCGTTGAAGTGGAAATGGTAGTCCATGAAAAACAGAAGTAGCAGCACCTTCGTCGTCATGGTCACCTCCGTGCGGAGGCCCCACCACCCCGCCTCGCCCGTCTTCTTCCCCGTCGCCGGCGGCGCGTCCGTCACATCGTGCAGCCACAGCAGATCCTGGAAGTACAGCGCCTCCCGCACCAGCACGCTGGAAATGTACAGCGGCGCGGTGGCGGTGTAGTTCACCCCCAGCAGTGACGCGCGACGGCTCGGCTGCGGTGCAGCAGCAGCAGAAGAGCGCGGCGGGGATGGGACCAGCCGCAGCCGCGTCAGATCCGCGCCACCGCCGACCACATGGCCTGCGCCGGCCGCGATGTCATCCATGTTGTAGTGCGCGTTGACCGCATAGAGCGGCAGCATCCGGCCGCGGAAGATGGAGGCAGGGGGTGGGGATGCGGACGACGCGGCGGCCGCGTCGTCGTAGCGGTGGTACTTGCGTCGCGTCGCCACGTCCCTATACTGCATCCAGCTCTTGCGCTGCGAGAGTCGGAACTCGTGCCGCTCGCGGTTGTCAACAGAGGGGATGCCCATCACGAGTAGATAGCGCTCCTTCTGCGGGTCGGTGGGCGCGGCACGGGGCGGCGCGGGCCGCTGCCACCAGTACAACAAGTTGGGGTGGCGCTGCGATGGCTCGCACACGGACGCGCGTAAGCCGTCCGCGCTCTCCGTGTTGGCCCCAATGTCTTGCACAAAGTAATCCGCGGAGTCGGTCGTGTCGTTGCCGTAGAAGTCCGCAAACGCAAACGCGCGAGGCGGTGCGGCCGCCCCAGCCGCGCGGGCGCCGGGCCCGGCCGTCACGGTCGCCATGTACGCATGGCACAAAAGCAGCGGCGCGAGCGGCGCCACACGGTTCTGGTAGATCACGGACGGGTCGGTCACCTGCTGCCACCGCAGGTACTCCTTCTCGTACGCGCGCCAGTTGCGCTGCTGGCGCTGGCGGTCGACCGCCGCGCCGCGCACGTTCACCTTCTCCGGCTGGAAGGCGTCGATCAGGAGAAAGCGGCTGCAGAAGACGCTGTCACGCAGTGGATGTAGCGCATTCACAAGCTCCAACACCGCCACGAGCAGCTGCGCCCGATAGCCCTTGACGGACGGCAGGGAGTAGCCACGCTCGTAGTACCCCAGCTTGGGCTGCAGCTGCTTCTCATACACCTGCTGCACGCGGCTATGCTGCGCCGCGGTGGTGGTGCCGGCCGTCTGGTACACAAAGTAGTTGAAGTAGTAGTAGTTTGTGTTGTAGCGGTGGATGCGATGGGTGTTCTCCGCACCCGCCGCGGCGCCGCGGCCAAACGCCGCGTAGTCGTGTTGAAGGATACGACCTGTGCGGTCGGCGGGCCGCGACAGCGGCAGGTACGGGTGCGCAAAGATGGAGAAGTTATCGACGAGGAGGCTGTGGGCGTGCACACCCACCTTGTGCACCGCCACGTCGCGCCGCGGCGGCCGATCGTTCGTCGCCTCCCCCTCTACGCCTGCCGCCTGCATGGCCTCGGTCGCCTCGAGCGAGAGTGAAGCAGAGTCGTAGTGGCGGGTCAGGACCTCCTCCCACGCGCCGCAGTAGCGCCGCTGCAGCTGACCAACAAGCCGGGAGGTCACGAGGGCCTCGAAGCTGTCGTGTCCCTCCTCGCGCATGTGCAGCCAGACGAGCGCGAGAAAGAGGCAGGCGGTGACGAGCGCGGCGATCAGGCACGCCACCGCCGCCCACAGCCACACGAAGAGGCAGCGGCCGCCGGCGCGGAGGCGGCGGAGGGAGCGCCAGGTCGGCGTCGCATACACGCGCAGGGTGCGCCTGACACGAGCGAGGGTGAAGGGCGTGCGGCGCTGCTGGGGGGGCGTGGCGCGGAGGTCGCAGGTACGAGAGTGGGCACCCCTGTCCTCTTCTGCCACCACCACCTCGTCGTCGTCGACGGCGCCGTGGACGCACACCTGCGCACACACGAACCGCAGCACATGCGTGGACGCGTAGACAATGTAGAGCAGCCAGCGCGATAACGGTGTCGCTCGCAGCGCGGCTAGCGGCCGCTTGAGTCTGTGGCGGATGCGCGGTGTGCCCTTCCCGCGGCCCGGCGCCGGATGGGCGCGCACGTCGACACGGGTGGGGGCGCCATCCATGGTGGCTTTCGCGTGTGGTGAAAAGAGCGCTGCTATCGCGATCGATAAAAAAAAAAGACCTATTCAAGTGTATTTTGTGAGGCTGCGCTTAGTTCTCTTTTCTCGTCGGAGAAGAGGAATGCAATGTCCTTCCGCGAAAACAAAAGGACGATCTATATATATGAAGAAAACAAGAAAAAAATGAAAGAAGAGAATCACACGTAAAAGTGGTATGCAAAAAAAAAAAAAAAAAATAGCTACTAGAGAAAGGAAAACAAAGATGAAGCGTTTTAGGAAAGGAAGAGAAGAAGAATCGTAGCAATAATAATAACAATAGCAGTATAAAAAAAAAGACGAGACAAAGGGGAAAACAAAAGGAATCGATTCTTCTTTTTCTCATGATAGAACAGATTCTCGTCTCTCTCTCTCTCTATTCTGAGAAGGGCCCGGGCCTTTCCTGCGCGTCCCATACGCCCTCAAACCGCCCGTCCATCTCATACCGCATCGGGCTCTGACCGGCGAACGCGTACCACGCCGCAACGGAGCGCTGGCGGCCGATGCCGTAGCGCTCAAGGTCCACCACCACGTGCGACAGGCCGGCCGCGGCCGTCTCGTTACGGCGGCGGCGGCGCTGGCGGTGGACGAGGTCGGCGGGGGGCATGCGCAGCGGCGGCGCCGCGGCGAGCGGCGGCAAGTCCGACCGCGCGATCTGCCGGCACACACGCACCACGCGCGCGTCGCCGCCGGCGGCCATGTCCGCGGCGTCCGCCTCGTACAGCAGCAGGGCCACCTCCTCCTCCCGCTCATCGAGCGGGATGTCGACCGTCCGCACGGACGCGTTGCGGTGCGTCGATGCAGGCGACGAGACGTGGCGGAATGCGGAGCCGATGCGCAGACACGCGGGCGGGATGGGGGTGCCCGCAGCGGTCCGTCCCCTCATCCGCTCCGCCTCCACCGCGTCCTCGTGTAGAAAGAAGAGCTGGAAGCGCCGCGCGGACGGCGGCAGCAGCAGCCCCGCTCGCCGCACGTAACCGCGCAGCATGGGGGACGGCGGCGCGGCGCGGCCCGCCACATAGACGCCGGCTGAACGGAGCCCGGCGTCGTCGGCAGGGCTGGGATCGGTGGCGGGGGGCGTGTCGGGGCGGTTGAGGGCCTGCAGCCAGCGGCTGACGCGCTCCGCCCGCGCGGCCTCGTGGTCGTGGACGTGGGAGCGCAGCAGGAACTGGACGCGCTGGCGGCTGTACGGCTGCACCCGCCGCCAGTGCGCGGCCAGCGGCGTCAGGCCGTCCTCCGCGGAGGCGTGCGTGGGGGCGGTGGGGCCCTGCTGCTGCTGCTGCTGCGCCGCGCGGTCGGTCCACACATTGGGCGCGTCGCGCCGCAGGTAGTAATGCTCCACCAGCGGCAGCGGCGGCGCATAGAGGTTGTACCCGTGCGTCCACAGGCGCACCGCGTAGAGCATCTCCTCCCCGTCGAAGATAAACGGGAGATGGGGGTCGAACGGCACCTCCCGCAGCACCGTCGCGGGGGCGAGCAGGAACCCGCCCGCGACGTAGGGCTGCAGCAGCGGGGGCCACTCCGCCCGGCGCGCGTCGGCCGCGTAGGCATGCACACTCGCGTAGGGCGTGTCTCTGCTGCTGCGCCAGTTGTACCCCGCATCCGCACACACGGCCGCGCCGGTGGCGCCTGCCGCCGCGCAGGCGCAGCCCGGCGCGCCGTACGGCGCGCCGTACGCGACGAGCTGGGTGAGGAAGTAGGCGCGCCGATCGATCAGGTCGCCGTAGCGCCAGGTGCTCCCGCGGAAGCGCAGATAGCCATACTCCCGGATGTAGGTCGCCCGCGCCAGCCGCCCGGTCGCCGTGGCCAGCAGCGCCGCGCGCGCGGCGGCCGGCGGCACCGCGGCGACCTCCGCCTGCGGCCCATCGCGCGCGGCGGGTGGGTAGTGCGACAGCACGGCGCGTGCGTCGTGGCAGCCGCGCCAGAGCGCGAGCCCGAGCGCGTCCCACAGCGGCCGCGGGCGGTTGTGGGCGTCGAGCACGAGCAGCAGCCGCTCGCCCTGGTACAGCAGCATCGCGAGGTAGCGGCCGTAGGCGGGGCCCTGCGCGGCCGCCGCGCGCACGGCGCGCAGCCGCACCTGCGGGCTGTGCACGCACACCCCGCGTGTGTAGTCCGCCACCGCCGCCGCCGCCGCATCCGGCGCCGCGGCGGCGGCCGGGCGGAGGCAGGGCACGCGCCGGCGGAGGGCGGCCGGGCTGCAGGACGCGTCGGCGCCGAGGCGGTGCTGCTGCGCGATGCCGAAGAAAACCCGCCACGGGTTGCGAGCGACGGCCAGCAGCCCCGCCACGGTCGGCCCGCAGCGCGCGTCGCGGAAGCTCGCCAGGCTGACGAAGATGGTCGCCGCGTCCGACACGAGCGGCGACGGCGGAGCGGCGAGGAGGGAGCGGCCGGCGCCGTCGCGCAGCAGCGCGTGGGCGGCCGCCGCCCACCGCCACCGCTCCGGTGCGCGCCGCTGCCGCAGATACGCCGCCTCGTCGGCGCTGGCGCGGCCGGCATCCGCGACGCCGCCGAGGCTCGACGCGAGAGCGGCGGTGGTGGCGGCCACCGCCGCGGCGTCCTCCGGGCTGTAGGGCAGCACCGCTTCGCGGCGCTGCAGTGGGTAGTAGGGCCGGCCGCGCAGGATGGACGGCGCGGCGCGCAGCACGGGGGGCCACGCCCCCGCGCGGCGCGCGCCAAGCGCCGCGTGGCGCCAGGCGAGCAGCAGTAGCGCGTCCACCGGCGCCACCGTCCCCGCCTCGTCCGCGGCGGTGTCGTTCGCGGGCGGCGGCGGCGCGGCCCGCTGCTGCCGGCCCCAGGCGAGGCGCCGGAGGTACGCCGCGGTGGGAAAGGGCGTCCCGCGGCGGTGGGCGCGGCGGTACGCGGTCACGTAGGCGGTGACCGTGCGCGCGAGCAGCACGGGGGCCGCCGCTGCCGGGGCGCCACCGGTGTCCACCGTCACGGCGGCCGCGGCGGGCAGGTACACCGTGTCTGCTGCCGCCCAGATGGCCTCCAGCAGCACCGCGAGTTCGCGGAGCTGCTGGCGTCGCCGGCGGTGGGGCTGCGGCTGGCTCGCGCTCCCCTCCTCCTTTTCCGCGTCCTCTTCTTCCTCCGCCTCTTTGCTCTGCGGGATGGGCACCAGCTCGCCCTGGTACACGAGGCCTTCCAGCAGCAGCAGGTCGGCGAACGTATCTGCCATGAAGCGATTCGCAAACACATAGCTGCCCGACTCCCGCGCACGCCGCTGCTGGCGCCTGGTCCGCAGCTCTGGGTAGTGAAACACGGTTCCGTCCAACGGCGTGAGAAGCGGAGGGGTGCTGGTGACCTCCCCTGCTGGAGAAAACCATTGCGCGAGGCGGTGATGCCACCAACGCTGATCGGCGGCGGAGGCATCCATACGCTTCCCATACACGGCGAACACGTAAAGAATGAAAAGCGCTACAAGAACGATATGCAGCAGGAGGAGCAGCGTGGCCACCGACAAGAGCGTTGTGAAAAGCTGCGGTTGCTGATAAATGGCAGTGAAGAACCCATACTGCTGGACAGCGCGGCGAGCGTCAGAGAAGCACACTATCAAGTGATCTAAGGTGCGCATAGACCGGGCAGTGTCAAGGCCTGCTGCGCCGTTTCCATCCGTCGCATCCATACGCTCTACAAAGATGTCGTCAGCGGTGGGAAAAATGCTTCCACCACGGTCACCCTTAGTCTCGTTCACTTCTGAACCATTCGTATGGTTCTTGTTGTTCTGCTGTTGATCATGTGCATCTTGCTGCTGTTGATATCGTTGTCTGCCTGTTGCAAAAGCTACAGGGGCGCTACTTTCTAACTGAGAAAACATTCCGTTTCTCACCTATGGATAAACGTATGAGACGCACTGTTACTTTGATCCCCTTTAATTTCCTTTACTGATAATGTAAAGAAGAAAGAAAAAAAAAGGTACAGGTTTATTATTCGGTGGGCACAAAAAAAGGGGGAAAGGAATTAAGCATGGAAAAAAAATGAACTCCAAGCAGAATCAAAAGAGAACGGCTCTCGTTTACAAAAAAAAAAAGATGAAGTACTTTCCGTAGCCCTAATAATAAGAAAAGAAAAAGAGAAAGGGGGAAGGGGAAAAAAATGTGCAAAAGATATGCAGAAAGCAGACCCTATCATTGAGCAGGAACGAGAAAGTGAGAAACAATAACCCACTTCATACAACTCAATGTACATATGGAAAGAAAGAAGAAGAAATCAATTTCACTTTGCTGCTGCTTCCACCATTGGCAGTGAAAGGGCTTTATTTAAAAATCTCTTTCCAATCTTGTACGCCAATCAAATCTCTATATTCGTTCAATTTGCGATTTGTTCCAAGTCCGTAGTTCACTAGGTTAGAACGGGTAGCTTTACCAGAAAGTATAGAATGTACTCGTGTCTTCGTGTTACTTCGCATTTTCTGTTCTTCCTCATTAAGCTCTTCCTTTTCCGCCGACGTACCTATCAGCGCATGCTCTGAGAATGTAAATGCGAGCGGTTCTGTGGGAGCAAAAAAATTCCAGCCGCGCGTCCAAAAACGTGCACTTAGAATCAGATCCACTTCATCGTCTTTCATAAGCTGTAGGTAAGGATCCACAGGAGCACATGGTGGAAAACTTGTCGGCTTTGAAGTCATTAGTTGTAAACACAGAGATGGTGGAATTGGGAAAAAGGCTTCCGCTGCGGTAAACAAGAATTTCGTTGATAAAACACCTTCCATAAGATAAGGTGTGTTTGTATCTTCGTTTTCCTCTAGGTGGTCCATCTTCTTCTTGATATCTGCTGTCTGCATTTTTGAAAATGCACTTCTCGGATTCAAATACTTACTATCCTGTAAGCAGTTGTTTTCCTTTTTCACATAGTTTTTGTCTACATTGCCAGCTCTGTATTTTAAATATGCCGTTGAGTTCACCTTTTCAAGTAAACCATTAAGAAGCTCCTTCAGTTTCCTGTGTCGAAATTGAATCGTGCATCGTTCCAAAAGTGTTTTGTTAATCATATGCTTTGCTTCATTGTACCAATCCTTGCAGTCACCACTGTATAGAGCCGCATCAAAACTCAATGTATGCTTCATTTCAGATGGTTCACTTAGTACGAGCGAAAAAAAGTCGTGGGGCGTCATGCTTTCCTCTTTCAGTTGTAATGGCGTAGATACCACTTCATCCTTTGTATCACCGACAAACAAACTGTGCAGCACACTCAGTGCGGATCCTTCCGTCAATGGCGCCGTTGTGACTACTCGCTCTTTTACAACGGCGTGCAGCCACGATGGAAAAGTAAGCAGCGAAAAGATTAGCTGATCTGCATGCATGGCATCTATCAGACTTTTTCTTGTTAACTTCTTGTCACGAGAAGCATCCTGTTCCTTGCGAGGAATTACAACCTCCTCCGTGACATGCCACAAAATATCGAAAGCTAAGCTTTGGGCAATTGCCTGCGGTCGTGTCGATAAAATGGCGGTGTTTGGCGCTGCTGTGTGTATATATTGTAGGCGAGCTTTCCAATCCCAGCTACGAACCAGCATTGTATCTGCGTGCACTGTCATCACGTAAGATTCTCCGCGGTACAAGGTCAACAGTGAGTACAACACTGCATTGGTGGTCACATAAGGCATTTTTCTTTTCGTTCTGCTTTCTCCGTCAGAAGAAGCTACAGGCAGTAAAAGAGGTTTTGTACGAATATTGTCCTTGAAGCTAAACCCAAAACTCTCTTCATCCTCCACTCGCTGAAACCCATTTGGTATGCAAGAAAACAAGATGGACGAATTATAGTCAAAATTCTCGTCATCCTCTTGGGGAACAGGTTTGTATAGCTCAACATCAAGTACTCCTGTAAAAATCCCCACGGGCCACCGTGCATTACGGTAGATACCTTCTACCGTCGCGGCACACGAGTTGTCTGAGGAACGAGTTGATCTATTTGTCCAAGTATGCCGTTCTGTACCTGAAATGAGGTTTCTCATATCCGGAATTACCGCCACAAAGATGCTGCCGTCAAGTCCATAGCCGCGTCGCGCAATGTGCGAAGCGTCCCAGAAATGCGCCGAGTGGCTTGTGAACTTGCTGTATTCTTCATTTTGACTTTTCTCCATCAAATAATTATTGCGCGCGAGTTCACCTTTACTAGAGAGCTGAAAGTGATACGAAAGAATGTCCTCTGGTGTAGTTACCTTTTCTGGATTCAAAAAGCGAACAATGTAATCCTCTACATTGCCATCGAACTCACTCGTTTCCCTTACAGGCTCGCTTTGCTTATGAGAAATATTGTGCACTTGAGCGAAAGAGCGCACGGCATCAAGAAGCAAATCAATGTTGGAAATATCAATTGTTTCTTCCATAACATTGACTTCTTTTACGGTGTTCAAGTTAGAATGACTGGTGAAAAGAGAAAAAGTGTACAAAATGGCAACCATGGAAAGAAAGGCAATCCCAAGAACCTTGCGGTTCAACTTTCTCTTCCTTGAATATATCATTCCTTTCTCTATCAATGTCAAATGATTTCTTTGCAACTACTGTTTTGTTGTTCCTTTTGTGAGAATAAAAGAATGTGAGAAAAAGAAAGGGCGAAGGAGAGAGAGAAGGAAGGTAAAAGGAGTAGAGTGGATACAAAGCAAAGGGAAAAGGCAAACTCTCAAAAAAAACATGTAAGCAGAAAGAGCACATTCATATTTGTATATAAAAAAGGGCTTTTTTTTTCGTAGAGAAAACCATATATACTTACACATTGTAATCACTTTCATTTTTTCAGAAAAACATAAGATACTACAAAGTAAGGAAGTGAGAACCACACACACGCACACACACACACACACACACACACATGCGCAGAAATGAAAAAGGATGCCCTCCAGCTATTACTGCACAAAAACACCTCCATCAAAGGCACCTTTAACAAACAAGTATTGTCCTTTAAACGACAGCATCTTTGCTACGTAAACAAGTTCATCATCATTTTCAGAATTCAAAAGAAACGAGTTCATTCGATTGTGGAGAATGAAATCCAATGTACGAATGCAAATGAAATAAACACACCCGAGCAGCTACAAGAAAACCGCCTTGCATCAGAAAGGGCGGGGGCGCCCCCTCCAAGCAGTAGAATACGGAACGCACCGCTCGCAATATCGAGGGGCGGGGCCCTGCCGCCCCCAACAGCACCCTGGGAGGCTGCACTAAAAGACTCTGGCGCCGCTCAAAGGACGGGGAGCGAGCCTACGCCCAAGCTTACCCACCCGCCCCCCCCCCCCCCTCTCCCCGGCCTCCGAGGGGCCGGCGGCGCCCCCTCCCGGCCCGCCGAGCCCCGGCCCTCTCCGGCCGAGGAGGACCCAATCACGCTCCCGAAACGGCCACTGGCCCCTCGCCCCCTCCCAACGCCCCCTGGTGGGCTCTAGGCCCCCCTCAGCCAGGGGGCGCGGCGTGGGGAAAGAACCACGCCGCCCCCACCAAGGCTCGATTTGACCACTATCTTCCGTTTACCTGCTTTTGGATACGACCATACTTAGCTGAGTACACCATATCCCGTCCGATTTGTGAAGTTAAGCAGCTACAGGCCTAGTTAGTACTGGGGTCAGTGATGACTCGGGAACCCTGGGTGCCGTATCCCTCCTTTTTTTGCCTACCTCGTAAAAGAGGTAGGCGGCGCCGCAGCGAACGGGTGTCCACGCGGACGCGCTGTGCTTGTACGCTGGGCTTGTTTGGGCTTGCTTCGTGTCAACTAAAGAAGAGAGAAGGGAGGGGTGAACGAGTGGATGAGCGGCCGGATACACACACACACACACACACACACACAAAGAAAAGAGTAAAACGAGCGGAAAAGCGTCTAGTCCTATAGAGCAACAGGAAGTCCCTTACATGAAGGAGTGTTCTTTTTTTTTTATGTATATCTTTTATACTATTACGAAAACAGACTGCATACGTTGGAGTAGGCAGCAAAGAGGAGCACACACAAGGTCAGAACAACAATGACAAGAATAAACAAACCGAAAGAATACGCACAGCTACCGCTTCTCCGCGTTGCCTACTGGCACACCGTCTCCCTCTCACATTTTTTTTTATATTTATCGTGGATGGGTGGACGACCGGCGGCGCGCGTGTGGGGCGACAGCTCAGCAGCAGGCCCCGCCCCCCGCCGGCGCGCCGCCCTGTCCCTCCGACGCGGCCCGCATGGTGGAGGGCGTGACGAGGAACGCATTGCGGCCGCCGGCGGCGGCGGCGCTGGCGGGGCCGGACGTGGCCGCCGCGGCGCCGCTACCACCCACGTCCGGCCCCGGCAGCGCGCGCGCCACCTCGCGGAACATGGCCTTGACGCCCGCGCCGGTCTTGGCGCTCACCTCGGTGAAGAGGCAGTGGTGCTCCGCCGCCTTCTTCGCCGCCTCCTCCGTGCTCACCTCGCGCTCTTCGATCGACAGATCCTTCTTGTTGCCGACGAGCATGATGACAACGCCGTCGTCGCCGGTGGCCGGGGGGCACGGCACGACATCGCTCGTGGGAGAGGCCTCGCCGCCGGCCCGCTCCCCGCGCACGTCGTCGACCCACGAGAAGGCGTTCAGGAAGGACGCGCGCGAGGCGATGTCGTAGACGATGATGGTGGCCGCGCTGTTGCGGATGTAGCTCGGGATGAGCGACCGAAAACGCTCCTGGCCGGCGGTGTCCCACACATGCAGGCGCACATGATAGCCGACCACGCCCTCCGCCTTGGGCGCCGCCCCATCCGCCCCCGCTGGCGCCGCGCCCGGCTGCAGGGCGGACTTGGGCTTTTCGATGTAAATGGACTTGCTGAAGAAATCGATGCCGATCGTCGGCTGGTACTGCTGGTCGAACGAATCGTACATGAAGCGCGCGACGATGCTGGTCTTGCCCACGGACTGGTCGCCCAGGAGCACTACTTTATGTTTGACAGAGGGCAGCTCACCGCCAGACATCGTTGTCTTTATGTAGGTCTGTTGTTGTTGTTTTTTCTCACCTTCTTCTAATCACTCACTCTCTCTCTCTCTCTCTTTCTCTCTCTATATACGTGTAAAGATATATATACGTGTGTATATGTGATGGCGAGAGAGAAAGGTAATAAGATGTGCACAGATGAGGAGGAAGTTCAATGAGCGCCTTCCCCTTCACTGTGGAATAATAGATGTATGAACTACACGTGGGTGTTTGGAAAAAAGAAAAAAGAGTGGGAAATGGGGGATTTGATGTCTCGTAGATACAGAGCGTTAAGAACCATACGTGTGACAGGAGCAACCACCAAACTATCTATAACGAGTAGCTGTTCAACATGAGCAATATCATTTATCTCTGTGTATGTGTGAAAAAAAAAACACTTTAAGGAAAGAACCATAAAAAAAAAAAAACAGCAACCGCAACGAGTGTGGAAAGGACACTCCACACGACCCATCCTCGCGCCCATCACTTCTTTTGCATATCCTCTCTCTGCCACCGCTCCACGTTGCGGCGGAAGTCGACGACGAACTCGTCGAACTCGTGGCGCCGCGCGTCCTTCTTGGACATGACGCTCTCGTACAAGTGCGTCTTGCACGCAAAGATCTCGATGAAGCAGCCGAGGCTGAAGCCGAGGAGGAAGATGCCGGACATGCGGACCGGAAAGGGCAGCGTGCGGTAGCGCTTGAAGGCGCGGCTGACGCGCGTACCGTCGCGCAGGAACGGGTCCTCCTTGACGTGGCTAGAGGCGGGAAAGGAGCTCATCGCGGCGCGGCGGTAGTGCCTGCAGGTTGTTAATTAGTATCTTTTTGTTTTAGTGATTACCTCTTGTGTGCCGCTAGATGCGCATGTACGATAGACTACGTAGAGAGAGAGAGAGAGAGAGAGAGGAAGGAAGTAGTAG